>ML778235.1:0-64959 GCA_009831015.1 Picea engelmannii | reverse complement strand
AAGGGCTTTCTAGGTTCACGAGGTACCTTAATAATTACTCCTTCTTTGTCTGGTAGCATCATACAACTTCCATCGTTCATTATATATCCTTCGATCATAGACGTCCAGTCTCTTCCCATCACAACTCCATATGTTAGGGGAAGGTCTAACACAATAATATTGAAAACCATAATGATATGGGGGGTTGTTGTAATCTAGGCATAAAAATCTTGATTTCTCCATAAGCTGTCACTTTTCTAGAATCAATTGCATATATGCTTTCACCGGTTTCATAATACTTGGTGCAACTCATGCCCAATGCCTCCATGACCACCAGTGGCATGATATTGTTTGTCGCACCAGTGTAAACTAAACAATTATGCAGAGCAAGATCATGATTTTCAATAGAAATGTAAAAGGGAGGAATTTTACATCTCAGCTTAACAATTGACTAGTTAGGGATTTGTTTAGGATTGGTAACAACAACTTTTGCTCTTTCAGATGGATCATCCAACAACTTCAAAATGTTTTCCCTTTGCTGGGGAATCTTCACCACTTCTGTAAAGGGTAGGGTTATCCTTAATTTACTCAAATCCTCTGCAACATTATATGTCATTTGAGTGGAGTTTGACATCATGTGTTGCCTTTCCGTCACTTTCTCATTTGCAATTTTCTCATTGGGTTTTTCTTTTTCTTTTTTCTTTTTCTTTTTGGTTCTTTTTATCAGAGTCGCCTTTATTTTTAGTTCTATTTACAAATCCTCTTGTCTGGGCGACGTTTTCTTGAGAATTGGGATCATTGTTGCCCTCTTCAAAAATATACATGGACGTCTCACATCCGTCCATTTGCACGGTTTCATAGCTTTCATCAAGTGAGTAATGATTTTCCTGCTCAATTAATTGCGTGTCATAGACATCATCTAGAACAACCTCATTTGGAGTAGGCTATCTGGGAACCCATGGTCTTTGCAGATTATCCGTGTTCTCAAACCTCACTCTGTTTTCAAGGAAAGGGTTCATGCTTTGCTCTGGGATTGGCATTCTTGGATTTGGCATGTAATTATATCTCCTTCTTAGTCTGGTTATCTCGTTCTGCATTTGCTCGATAGTTCTATTCATCTATGCAATTTCAATTTTTTGCTTCGTTTCCTGTGTCGCCATAGGGTCAACCCTTACATCAAGTATGGTTCCCTTGAAAAATCCTCCTCCCATTGTTTTATTTTGAGTCGGTTGAGGTTTTTATTCCTCCTTCTTTCTTGAACTGGAAGCTCCTTGATTATCAATGCTTAATCCTCTCAGTTGTCTTTGACATTTGTACTTTTCCCAATATGATGTCGGGGTTGGCACCCATTTCAAACATGATTTATTCCATCTCAGTGGCTTTAGTCATTGCCTCCTCCAAGGTATCCATTCGGGATGTTCTGACAGCATACTTCACATTCGGGGGCATTGCATTCTTATAAAAACCGAGAATGACTAGGTCATTTGGTCTTTTATCTTATGGAATTCTACTCAAGGTTTTGTTGAACCTGAGATTGAAATCTCGTATCCTTTCATTCTTCCTCAAACCCATATGGGTGAAATCGGTGAGAAGGGTATGATAAGCAATTGGAGGGGCGAACATAGTCAAGAACATAACTTCGAGTTCATTAAATGAGCGAATTTATCTACTGGGCAATGTTGTATACCATTCATACGCTCTTCCTGATAAGGTTTGCAGAAACAACCTTACCATGACATCATCATAATCAACACGGTGAAAATCAAAAACATCAAGAAATAAGTGCAGATGCCTCTTTGCATCGATTGCTCCGTCTCCAGAAAATTCTCTCAGAGTGCCTTTAGGGAGAACATGGAGATCATGTTTCTCACCTATGAGATTTAGAGGGGAATCTCTTACCCTCCTTCGATTTTCAAATCCTATATTTCCTTGATTTTTTGCAGCATCTCTTCCACCTCCTTGTCTCTCCTCATGATGCTCATCTCGAGGTTGTTCATTTCTCTTCGCCATGTCTGGAGAGATTGTAGGAATATGTTTTTCACTTCTAAGAATAAATAGTTGCTTACTTTTACTTCTGGTAATGGGTCCTTTGTATTCGTCCAGCTTTAATCCCGACCTTGGTCTTGTACTGCTCTAGATAGCCTTTAATTTATTCGGTCTTGTCGCTCCTCTCTCCTCTATCTTCGAAGGATTTATCTTTATTATTCTTGGACCAATGCTTTCAAAGACCTTTCTAAATATTCATAGGTATCGGTCGTTGATATTACCGAGTTGTATAACTGGTGTAAAATGTTTCGTTGGTTGTTCAATCCAATTTCTAGGTGGGGTTGATCATCCTGGGGAAAAGTCATATATTCTTTCAAACAACGCTAAACCAGACTCCAAATTTCAGTTCATCCCTAGTATGGTCACCAAAATTGTTGATGCTTGAATCTGTTGGGACTGAAATGGAAACCTCACGAGGATCTGAATCCCCCTGTGTTTTTATAGAGGTGGTACTTTTCTTCTAGATTTTCTTGAGATTTATAAATATTCTAAGCGTAGGACTTGACAAAAGTTCATTGTGGTAATTCAAAGAAACAAAAATATTACAATGAAATAAAAGGAAAATGTTTTTTTTTGTTTTCTTTTTAAAAAGGTTCCCGAGGAAGGACCGGGAATCACACACTCCACACATTTAAAGAAAATAAGAAAAATTTCCTCACATCCATCATAGTTTAAGATAAAGATTTCTGATCACATAAAATAAAAAGAAAGATGATCTGCATGCACAAGAAAAATTTAACAAAGTGGACACATGGGCAACTCAAAGAAAGATAATGATAGATCAACCTCAAATACTTTATATTCTGAAAACAGGGTTACAAATCACAATCGATATTGTTCCCAAAGTAGTCCTCTTGAAATTTCTAAAAATATATAGTATGTTACATATTTCTTGAAATTGTAAATGTGTTTTTCTTAAAGACTGGGATTGAGGCTCCCGCGGACCATAAAGCAAATACATACAAGAAATAAGATTTCAGAAGGAAGACGGTAGGTGGAAGAACGATCAGCAAGACCTGGTAAGAAGAAAAAAGAGGTTATCAATCTTCGGTTAAACCTTTCTATTGAAAGAGGTGGAATAACTGGATGAAGAACATGATAAATAAAAAGAAGGATATGATCAGTATAAGCTTAATATGATGGTCACTAATGTGTTCATTTTCTCGTTGATGTCCTTTTATCGTTTTCATCAATGGTTACAGGAACTGTCTCAACTGCTTCTTGCCCTTCATTTGTCAATTTATCGATAGCTTTCTTGAACCAATCTTCGAGGTAACTTTTCATAGGTGCCACGTTGATTTCATGCCAGATTTAAATATTGAACAGCTCGCCCTCCAAGTCTCATAGATCAATGGAAATGACATGTAATATTTCTTCAATATCCTGATTTTTTACGGAGTAATCCACTAGTTAGTTATATATGGCGTTCTCATCATATACAATTATGCCATAGAATTTTTCAATTGATAATCCTTTAAAAATCTTAACTTGCTCATTGAATTGTTGTTTCGTTAGGAACAACAAGTTGAGGATAAACTTGGGATCTTGGACTTCGTTAGTGCTTCTGGCTAGGTCCACCTCCATGAGCCTTTTGAATAGATCTTATCTCTTTGTTATGGCTTGGTTGCACGCCTGGACGATGTTGTTCAAGTTATTTATTTTCTCTTTCCAGCAGGCATTCAACTGCTTGATCCGACTTGGAGAGGGAAGGTCCTCCTCTCTTCTCTTTAGCTCTAACATGTTGGAAACTTTAATACCAAAGGGTACCATGACATCAAGGTAGAAACCTTCTTCATTTTTTAGTTCGACCTGTAGATATTCAAGGAAGGTATGCGCCCTTGAGCCAAAAGAAATCATGCTCTTTGAAATTTCCCAAGCTTCTGTAATCAGTGCCATTCTTTTCTTGATGTTATTCTCCACATATCTTTTGGATGATGTGAGTAAGCTTGAGGATCCTTTAATTTTGGTTGCGGGTGTGGCGAGTCCGACAATTGCCAAAGGGCTGGAAAGGAGTGGAAGAGGCATCAAAGTCTCTTCCATTTCATTAAGCCTTTCCTTCAACTTCATATTTTCTTCTTCGAGACCACCAATGGAATCGTTCAATGCATCACCAGTTGCTTTATGAATTCTGGAAATTTTGGAAGGGCATATGTTTCTTAGGTTCATCTTTGAACAAGATTTCCCCTTTTTATTCTTCACATCACTCTTCTCAATAATTAATTTCTTAGATTTGTTTTCAAAGACAGCGCAATGAAATATGAATGATTCTTCTTCATCAAATATCTCATTCTCAACAATTTTCAACGATTGATTTTGGTGGGCTGCACCTCCTGGCTGATCCATGTTGGGAAACATTTTCTCAATGTCAGCCTCAAGCTCCATATCTTCGAGGGAGAAGATATTGATGTCACTCTTGACGCGATGCTCTTCTTCCTCTTGTACAATATTCTTACTCTTTTTCCTCAGAGGGAGTTTATGTGAGCTTTCAATTTTTCCTGGAGGGGGATTCTTGTCTCCTCCTCCCCCTAAACTAATTTTGATTTCCTTTTTAGATGGGTGGGCCACTGGAGCACTACTCTGAGATGTTGTAGTCTTGGGAGTGACAGTTGGGGACTGGGCACTCTTCTCATTGGGACCCTTTCCTCTCTATTTGTAAAATTCATTCGTACTGAGTACCATCTCTAAGTCGCCAGTGGTGTGAACAAGATCGCCCAAGTTATCATCTCCTTCTTCTCCTAGAACAGTGTGGATAAATGAATTGCTAAAACCCACTGCTAACATGTGTTCCACAAATATTTTCTTAGGGTCGAACCCTTTAATATTTTCAACATACTTGAGATTCAAGTTGTGGAAATGGTTTGCAAATTTATCAATTTTGTTCATATTTCTGAATACAAAATCCCCAATTTTCCAAGGCAAAGGAATGAATTGTTTTTTTCATTTTTCATGAAAAAAGTGCAGCCAAAAGTTATTTTGCCTTGCAACTTCTGTAACAAACATTCTGTCGGATATATGGCATGGAAGAAAGGAAGGATTTTCCTTGGAACTGAAAATCCTTATGACATTGTAATTCTCCATTTTCTCCAAATTCCCCCTTCTATCCAGGAATTTACTGGCTTGAGCATATATTCTTGGGGTATCTCTTCCAAACAACAACTCTTTAAAAACTGAGACAAAGTCGTTGAAAGCCTCATAAAAATGCAGGGAAGCTTTGTACCAAAAGGTCACAAGGTCAAATTCACAATCCACCTTCTTCCATATAGAGAATTTAGGAAATTGATAGCAATGCGCTATCGTGAAAACCAAATAAGAAGACATAAAGAATTTCTTATCCTTTTTATAGTGAGATAATTAGGAAGAGATTTCAATGGAAATCAACTTCCCCCAATCAAAAATCGCCTGCTCCTTGACAGTAAAATTCAAGATGTAAAGAATCATACGGGAAATGTTGGCAGTATTTTCTTGGCCCATAAATCTAGTGAATAACCAGGTAATTTCCCAAAATGGGTTTTTGAACAAGTTGACCTGCAATCTGGTGATATCTTTAGGGATGACCGCGAGATTCTCCAAGAATTCAGGTAAGATATCCAGACCATTTTCATGTTTTTTTTCAAAAATTCCCTACAATATTCACCTTTGAAGGTGAGTGTCGGCTCTGGGGGTTTCAACATTTTACGGAACACTTGAGGCGAGAGAGAGACGGGAGAATGGTCTTGGAGTTGAATCATCAACTGGCTTGGTATATACTTCTCAGTGCACCAGGAAACCAACTCCTTGCAATCAAAAACTTTAGGAACACAGTGGTCCAAGTGGATATTGGTGGCCACCCACCTATTCCACTTGGACCCCCACCATTGTTTCTTTCAGTTTTTCAGTTTCCTTAATTGTAGCATAATTTACTATTTTTGGCAGTTTTTCGGGTCCTGAAATTTCGGAGCCATTTTGAGGCCCTAAACGACATTTTTTGGGAATCAACCGGTCGACAAATATTTCTTATATTCACTCTCAGCGGTTGTATTCCTTGGATAGATCTTTCTAACGATTTATCATATGCGTCAAACGGAGATAATATGCCAAAGTTACAACCCCGGGAAATTGATGTACCAATTTACCCCGACGAGGTCCATATTCTGGCATTCCATCTCCTAGGGTTAGGTTTTTGGATGTTTAGGGTTTCCATTGTTTCTCAATAATATATAGGCCTTCGAGCCTCATTGTAATGGAGAGTTCAGAGGCTTGTAGCCGCCACATCTCTTCTAAGAGATAAGCTACCAACGCCCTAGCTAGTTTATTTATATTATGTCTGTAAACAAATTTCAGCTCTTTGATATTAATGAAATGAAGTGTTATTTCCGCTGCATCTTTGTATTCATGGTTATTTGTGTATTATGTTGTGTTCCTGCATAAATTCGGATCAATGGTATCAGAGTAGTCTTCTTTTTCTTAATCCTTCTTTGCATGTCCCCAACAACGTCGGGGTATAAGGAGTTAGGGCTCGATCTGGTTGAACATTTGCAAGATCAGCCTCGCAAACCCCTATGGTCACCAATGGGGGACGAAAATAAAGACGAGGGAGCAGGATATCCTATCAAAATATTCCTCAAGGAGGCCCTTGAAAAACAAAGGAACGCGATGATAGATAACTTCGTCGAGATCCTTCAACGATTGCCCACTGGTGGTGCATCTGCATCCAACAACCACTTCGGAGGCACAACCCCTTTTAAGGTACAAGTAAACTTTGACATTCCCATATTTGATGGCCAAATAAATCCAGACATCGTAGATAGATGGTTGAATCTATTAGAAGGATATTTCTCGGTTCATGACTTTTCCGACCGGGAGAAGATTATTTTTTCACTTCTCAAAGTCACCCCCCATGTCAAGGACGGGGAGGAACCCTCTCTGTTCTCGACCACACTCACTTGGAATTACTTCCGAGATGCCATCAAGGAACAATATTATCCCATGGGGAGCTATGAGGACAAGTACATACAATGGACTACATTGCGGCAACAAAGGGATCAAGATATGCATGAGCTGAAGAATTTGTTCCATACCCTGGGCACAAAGTTGGGTATCAAATATTCGGAGAAGCATTTGTTGTTGAAGTACCACAATTGTCTACATAGATACATTCAGGAGTAAATGGAGTTCCTCAACATCTCCTCGCTTGGTACGGCATACTGGTATGCTGCCAAGATTGACCAAAAATTCAAACAGAAGAAGAAAGACTTTGGATCTACGAATCAAAATCAAGTGAAAGGTGCCCCCAAACCGCAGAACAAAGGACAACGCCAAGGCATGGTGTCTCAAGACAACCTGCCAAAACCGCAAGTAAAGAACAACACCGTGAAGCCGAAGAAGGAGACGGGAAAGTGGTGTGAGTTCCATAAGAGCTCCACTCACAACACAAGTGAGTGTCGGGCCAAACAGTCACTGGTGGCCGAGATGAGGGCTTCTGAATCATATGCATGCTCCGACACTGAATTAGAACCCAAGAATGGGAATGACAGAGGGAAGCAGATTATCGATGCAGATCCCAACGCCATCATTTCCACCATGAAGATCCATAGGAGGAGGAGCGTCTCTTCCACTCCCAGATGTGGGTAAAGGGTTCCCTGCTACAGTTCATTGTTGACAGTGGAATCCAAAAGAACCTCATTTCAGCAGAGGTCATGAAGCATTTGGGCTTGCTAAACACAACACACCCACAGTTGTACACCATCGGGTGGCTTCACCAAGGATGGGATATCCATGTCAGCCAGTAGTGTCGCCTTCCCTACAACTTCAAGCCCTTCACTGATGAGGTATTATGTGACATTGCTCCTCTTGATGTTTGTGATGTATTGTTAGGCCAACCATACTTGTGGAAGTGACATGTTGTGTATGAGTCCTGGAATCGCGTTGTTATTGTTACCTTGGGAAATAATTTGTACATGATACTAGAGGTACCACTACCTGCCACTATCTGTTTGGTTACTACAAAACAATGCAATAAGCTCATTTCCAAAACTCAAAAATTTGTTTTCTTGATGATCCTACCTCGAGGAAAGAAGAATATTGTGGCCACAACCTCTAGACAGGGCTCCTCCACACGACAACAACAAATGGACAAGGTCGTGGAAGAGTATCGGGACATCTTCACCTCACTTGCAAGGGTTCCTCTGCACTATCAAGTCAAGCACCCCATTGATCTGACCCCAGGTGCGTCGCTACCCAATGGACCGATTTATCAATGCTCTGTTCTGGAGAACGATGAAATCAAGAGGAAGATTTAGGAGCTGCTGCAGAAAGGTCACATCCGGCCAAGTTCATCACCCTGTGGGAGATGGATCGTGTTGGTGTAGAAGAAGGATGGGACTTGGAGACTCTGTATTAACTATCGGACACTGAACAAGATCATTGTCTGGAATAGGTACCCGATCCCACAAATTGATGACCTTCTGGACCAACTCAAAGGGGTGAAATATTTGAGCAAGATCGACTTGAAGTCTAGGTATCACCAGGTACCAATCGAACCATCAGTATGTGTGGAAGAATGCCTTCAGAGCCAAGGAGGGCCATTTCGAATGGTTGGTCATGCCTTTCGGGTTGATGAATGCTCCCGCAACCTTCATGAGGTTGATGGACAACATCTTTTGGCCATTCACCAACTCATTTGTATTAGTGTACTTGGATGACATACTAATCTTCAGCCAGACTTAGGAAGAGCACCTCCACCACATCCGACAGGTCCTCCAAACACTACGGAAACACAATTTGTGTGCCAATTTGGAGAAGTTTACTTTTGGCATGACCCAGGTTCAGTATCTAGGATACATTATTGATGAGCATGGGGTGCATGTGGATCCAACCAATATCCAATTCATCTGGGATTGGCCAGCCCCGACCACTCTAACAGAGCTTCACAGTTTTCTGGGTCTTGCTAATTTCTACCACAAGTTCGTGCTAGGATTCTCTCATATCACTTGACCCTTGAGTCAAGTCACCAAGGGAGGAGTGAAAGAAAAATTCCTTTGGTCAGAATCTCAATAGAATGCATTCGTAGAATTGAAACATCTCCTATGTTGTGCCCTAGTGCTCACATTACTAGACTTGAAACAACCATTTAATATTGAGACAGATGCCTCTGACTATGCTATTGGGTAAGTTCTTACTCAGCAAGGGCATCCAGTGGCATATCACAGTGCGACACTGTCTGACACATTCTGAAAGTATCCCACTTATGAAAAAGAAATGTACTCCATTGTATAGGCTTTCTGACAATGGAACCATTACATTTTGGGGAAGGAAACAATCATCCACACAGACCACTGACCCCTACAATTCATACAGACACAAGGGAAGTTGCAGAATGATCGCCATTAGAAGTGGTCTACATATATGCAATAGTTTCATTTGAACATCAAGTACAAGAAGGGCATCACCAATAATGTTGTAGACTGCCTCAGCCGACCACCGATCGTGGTGATAACCACCGTGCTCAAATCTTGTGGGAATGAGACTTCTGATTGGCCACTTCTCTACAAGAGCGATCCAGATTTTGGCCACACATACAAGATGCTCTTGGAGGGTAACCGAGTTCCAAATTTTCACCTCCAGGATGCACTACTATGTCACCTAGGACACCTGTGTGTTCCTTCAAGCGAGCATGCCAAGATGATTTGGGAAGCGCACTATAGTCAGGTCGTTGGGAATTTCGGGGTCAAGAAAATAGTGGTAGTACTACAAAAGTATTTCTATTGGCCAAAACTTCGACAGGATGTCGAGAAGTACATCAGATCTTGCACTACCTGCACCATTACCAAACCGAGCATCAAGAAGCAAGGCCTCTATACTCTGTTGCCTACCCCTAGTCGACCTTGGGAATCCATCTCCATGGATTATATGTTGGGCCCTCCTTCTACTAAGCATGGCAATGACTTTGTCTTCGTGGTCGTCGAAAGATTCTCGAAGATGGACATTATGGTGGCCTGCAAGAAGAATATCACAGCAGAAGCCACTGCTAAAAGGTTTAGAAGAAGAAAAGTTCGCTGACGAGATAGAGGGAATGTTGGGAGCATATGCCACCGCAAACCAATACTCAGTTGGGACTCTAAGGAGCCGATTGAAACACAAGGATCGGTTGATCAATGAGTTACAGAGTCATCTATCAGAATCATAGATGAATGCCCGAAACGAGGCATATAAAGAGCTCGAGCAAGCCAGAGAGGTCAACCAACAAGAAATTGAGCAACTCAAGACTAATCTTGAGCAAATGCAGCAGTTGGTCGAAGAGATCCAAACGCAGGCTGAGCGACAGGAGGGATTGATAAACCAGTTGTAGATTGAGTTGGATCTCGCTGAAAGCCAGGTCATAGACATGACGATATTCCAAACCTAGGCCGCGGAGATCCGAAGTAGAATAGAAATAGCTCAACAGAGTTTTCTTGCCAAAATAGAAATCATCCAGGATCATGTTCAACTAGTAGACCAAGCCCTGGACCAAGTCACTTTAAGAGAAAGGGAAGCTCGGGTAGCTTTAATTACATTGCAAGAAGTTGTCACATCCACCACAAAGGAAGAGATAGCCATCGCTTCCAGATTGTCCATTAAAGAACAGGCCAGGGGGAATACCTGTTGACGGCCTGGGAACATGATATATCTGAAAACAGGACAAGGGCCAAAGAGGTGAGGGATTCTTGTGAAGAAATATTTGGTTCAATAAACAAAAGTTTGTTAGAGCCTAATAGAGAAGCTATCACTAGAACGTTAGGGAAAATCAACATAGCCAAGCATCTGGTAGATATCAAAGAAAGTATGGATAGGGATCAAGCCGAGCTATCTCAAGTAAGTCAAGTCAACATTGCTCAGAATGGAAAATGGATAATTAAGTCGAATTTACTATTGCTATCCATCATGACAGAAGATCGACAGGTGGGAGGGAGGATCCCGCAACTGGACAAGAAGCATTACTTATTTGAGGCAAAAAACCAAGTCGATCCCTCCAAGTCTATCGCCCAGCTGGTAGAGAGATGTCTTAAATGTATCGATCATGGGCAAGGAAAATCTTCAGGAAGCAAATAATGTAATTACACGTATTTTCAAAGTTTTGGATGCCAGACGACAGGGAGAGGTGAAAGGCCTGCAGAAAACGATAGGGACAACAAGTGAAGCGTTCCACATGCTTAGCTCGTAATTGTCGTTCTTTGAATAATTGAATTGTAACGCCACATGTTGGTATAAATACATCTTCGATTATGTAAGGAAGGGATTTTTCTTTTATCAGATTGTAATAGAGAAATTTTCATTTGCCGGGATTAATACAAGGCAAATTAAAGACTCCATATTCTGTCAAGATTGAGTTATGTGCTTTCCTCTGTTATTTCATACTTCATGTCATTTTTATATATACCTTTGATGAATGCTTCAACTTCAATTTAGTACAACCTCTACTATGGTGATCATGTTTTAGTTATCTAATTATTTATAGTTTTTCCTCTGTATGGGCTATTAGCAGGTACAAGACCTGTGGATTACTTAGATCTCTATATTTTATGCTTCATTAAAGTGTTTCTTTTCTTTTTCTTCTTTTTTTACAGCGTGAGATTCCTCTGGAATTGATGCCTCACATTGTCTAACAGCTCTATGTTTTTTTTCGTTTCATACTTGGTTTCAAATTTAAACTCAGTTACGGAAAACGACCTTCGATTTTGTTAAACTATTAATTTGTTTCACGAGATTTTTTCTCCTATAATCTAAAATTGAATCAGCAACTTAAAAGCAGCAATCTCTTAAATTTATGTTCCTTAAATGACTGCCCCTGTTGCAAGGCAACCTTACGTAGAACCCGACCTCTCAGGCCAAACCAACATTTCCTTAAACCTCTTCAATACTATCCTAAGAACTACAACCACCTGGGTCGAACTCGAGCGTTCATGGGCAGCCATTGAACGGGACATAACCATTCAAGAACAAGTGGAAGTTAGACAAGGACAACTTAGAAATCATCCATAGTTTCTCTTCCAGTTGTTTGCTCCTTTCCATATCTTTTACCCTCTTCTAGATGCCTAGACTCTATACTTCGTAGCCTTAAGTATAGACTTTGGAACAACATATTTTTGGTGCCATTGCTGGGGAATGGAGAATCGTAGTCACTTTCCCCTGAAAGAACGACATTTCCAAGTTTCATTTTTTGATAGTGAACAAAGAAGAGAACACCTTGCTAAGGCTAAACCTTTATCATTCACTTGGGGACTCCACTTTTAAGTAAGTTGGCATTCGTTCGAAGGAACACCATACAAAACCCAGATGATAAACATACCATGCCAGTTTTCGATCCCGAAAATATACTAAAACCAAGGGATCTTTTCAAACAGACCATTGTTGTTTACCAACCCAAATCTACCCAATCCAAAGCTAAGACCCCTCTTGAACCTTCATCCTTGCGAGAAATTTCTCTCGAAAAAACATTGGACAGTATTGTCGAAGCCGAGACCCTAAACCATGAGTTAATCCTACCCGAGATTAAGACCGAAACCTCTCCAACTACCTCTTACATTAGTAGGGTGAGACGTCTTTTGTAAAGTGCATCCCTATTAATATCCCATCGACTCTCGATATAAAATTCTCTGTCACTCAAGGCCTTGAAGAAGGTACCACACACTCGGATTCAACACCGCTGGGTTCTCCCATTTACGTATCCTACAAATCAGAGGAACCGAGTCCCCATATACCCTTTCCCCCTTTCTCAACTTTCACCTCCCCTAATAAAAAGTTCCCTGAATTTTTCCCCCTCCACCCCGGGGAAGCTAGAGAGTCACTATACATCTTCGCCAACCCTCTTTATAAAGCACCAATTTCCTCTTCTAGATTATCCATGGCTGTCATCGGAGGAGGAGCAGGGGGAGTAAGAGGTCAAAGCCAACAACCTCTCCCCAGAATTTTCATCAAGGTAGCCTCTAGATATGCCCCATTGGTCCTTCCAGCACCCCCCCATGATTTACCAGAAAACTATATGAAAAACTTGCCCAAGTTCACAGGAGAAGCAGATCTAACCACAGCCGAGCATATCAACTTCTTCGATCAATTCACAGATATTCTAGGTCTCAAACATGAGGACGTGTATTCCCGGTTGTTTGTCCAAACCTTCAAAGGACAGGTAAGAACTTGGTTTCGGAGCCTGCCCCCAGGTTCAATATTATCCTATAATGCACTAGAAGACCTATTTCTCAGACAATGGGGCGAAAGAAAGGATCATTTATACTATTTCACCAAGTTTGGGTCTTTAAAGAAAAAAGGTTCAAAAACTATTATGGAATTTATCCAGAGATTTAACAAGTTGTACAATAAGAACCCGGTTGAAGTTAAACCGTCCCAACCCACAGCCAAAGTAACTTTCACAGGACATTCGAGCCTGATTTCGCTCTACTATTAAGAGAAAGGAGAGGGGCTGACTTAACCCAAATGCAAGATGATGCTATGGAAATTGAGTCAAACATGATGGCTTCATCTAAATTAAAAATGAAAATCGAAAAGGGAAACAGGGAGACCAAACGTTTTAGAGAACAAGCGAGTCCCTCTGGATCTGGAAGATCCTCAGATGACAAAATGGGTGATATGGCTAGGATAATAAAAGATCTATCAAACAAAATCTCAAGAATGGAGCTAGACCAATCCAAACCTGATCAATTCATTCAGAGAGAATTCAGGAGAAACCCCAATCCTCAAATTCAACAAAGACAGATTAAAAATGAAGATCAAAAAATTCAAACCCCTCTAAAAAATGAAAGTTTTATTGGATGAAATAATATGCAAGAGTTTGAGGATTTAGAAGAAGACGTAAACAATTTGGGCAACGACTGTATGCAACCTCATTTAACTAAGGAATATTATGAGAAGTCTCTAAACATAGAACGACCGTTGACTGAAAATGATAACATAAACAACACTGATGATTCTACTTATCAAGGGATGGTCGATACTATAATGGACGAGTTCCAACATAAGTACAATCTGAGGCCTAAAAATAAACATGTGACGACTACTCAACCCAGGAAAATTTTTCCTAGAGGCGAAACATACAAGCCCGCCCAGAAAGAGACTGAGATGCAAAATAACAAAGGGGTAGACTCATAGAATACCAATGTAAAGGAGGCTGAAACCCAAGTGAGAAGAACTAAGACAGCTGAAACGCAGACACCGAAAACCAGAACCGTCGAAAATAAAACAGTGGAAACAAATAAATTGGAAAAGAAAGAGTCTGAAGTTTCAACCAAGGAAGCAGATAGAGTTGTTGGAAGTTTCTGCCTAGAAAATGAGATAAATAAGATCAAGATACCAATACCTTTGGTCAAGTTGGCGAAGAACCCTGTGTATCGAAAGCAAATAACCAAAATGATAAATTTTTCAGATTTAGAGAGTTAGTCTAACGTGATAAATTTGGAGGATGATAAGCCTAATATCACTTTTGGTCCACATTTTGAAGGTGCCAGAGATACTGTCGCCCCCTTCTATATTACCATGAACGTGCACGATCGGTTGTTGCATAATTGCATGCTGGACTCTAGAGCCTCTCATAACGTAATGCCCAAATCTATTATGGATAGACTAGGCCTCAAAATTACCAGACCCTATGGAGATCTTTACTCGTTCGATTCAAGGAGAGTTAAGTGCATGGGCATGATCAAAGATTTAGTAGTCACTCTCGTCCAGATTCTGATGAGAAGTGTCCTAATGGATGTAGTTATCGCTGATATACCCCCAAAATATGGTTTTCTATTATCTAGATCTTGGGGAGCCAAGGTCAGGGGATCTCTTCAGATGGACATGACCTATGCCACAATCCCTCTTTTTAGCGGGTAGTACACTTAGTTATACAAGGAAACACGGTTGGCATATACGGTAAGTTATCCTCAGAATCCTAACAATTACCATGTTTATGTCACCGATCAAGACCTGGGAAATTGTATTTTGTCTTTTGACGATAGTGAAAACAATTGTACAGAATAAAGTTATATAGATGAAAATAAAACTGAAAATACAGATAAAAATGTGTATAGCACTGGAACTTGGAAAATGTTTTTTGATGGTGCTTCATCGTGTGGAGGAGCAGGTGCAGGAGTGCTTTTCGTAGCACCTGAAAACGAATTTGTTATACCCTTATCTTACAGGCTATAGTGGGACATGGACTACACAAATAACGTATGCGAATATGAAGATCTAGTCTTGGGACTAGAAGCTTCCAAGAAGCTAAACATAAAGAACCTAGAAGTCTATGGAGATCCATAACTGATTGTGAAGCAGGTAAATCGTCCATACCAGGCCAAGCACCCGAGACTAAGGTCCTACAGAAATTGCGCCTAGGATCTAATGGAAAATTTATTTTCATCAGTAAAGGTTCATTTCATCCCACGTGCGGAAAACCAGCAATCCAATTCATTGGCTAAAACAGCATCGACCTCCGCACCCCCTACCACTTTCAAATTAAAATACCACATAGAGGTGAGGCACAGACCATCCATACCAAACAACATGCAACACTGGCAGGTATTTGATGATGACGAAAAGATCAGAAATTTCTTGGAAATGGTGGAAGATTTCACTGAAACTCACATTGACCAGGAAAACCAAAATGACCATACCTGGATTATGCAAGAAGGGGAGGATCCTCAGGAATTCCAAGAAAAAATCGCAAATCATCGCATTCTAGTGTTAAAAAGTAATCAGATCCCTAAGGGCCTGATACCTCTGGAAAGGTTGTTTGATCAAAACGAGATGCCTCTGAGGTCTACCTTGCAGCCCCAACCAGAGGAGGTCGAAGACTATGACGTGGGCACCGCTAAAGAACCTAGGATAGTGAAACTATCAAATTACCTTCCTCCTGAGATAAAAATCAAGTATACAAACTTACTCAGACGGTATAAGGATGTTTTTGCATGGTCTTGCGATGAGCTCAGAACCTATGACACCTCTGTGATCGAGCACAATATACCTTTGAAACTTGGTGTTAAACCCTTCAGATAGAAGCTCAGACAAATCAACCCCATTTTATTGCCTATGGTCAAAAAAGAAGTGAAAAATATTTTAGACGCAAAAATAATTGCACCTCTCAGGTACTCTGACTTTGTCGTGAACCTAGTTCCCGGTTAGGAAGAAGAGTGGGGAGATTAGACTGTGTGTAGACTTTGGAAATCTAAATAATTCCTCTCTCAAAGACAATTATCCTCTACCCAAAATGGATCATGTTTTGGAAAAAGTAGTTGGGGAAAATAGGATGTCGATGATTGATGGGTTTTTCGGTTACAATCAAATTGCTATCAACGAGCATGATAAAGAAAAAACAGCTTTCACCACCCCTTGGGGCACATTTATGTGTGAAAAAATGTCTTTTGGTCTGATGAATACAGGTGCTACCTTCTAGCGCACTATGGATATCGATTTCGTCAGTGAGAGAGATAAATTCATGGTCATCTACCTTGACGATCTAACTATTTTTTCTAAATCCGATACAGACCATCTGATACATCTAAAGCAAACGTTCGAAAAATGTTGAAAATTTGGTTTGTCCTTAAACCCTAAGAAGTATCACTTTGCGATGCAAGAAAGTAAACTCTTGGGCCACATTGTGTCTCGAGACGAAATTAAAATCGATCCTAAAAGGGTAGAAGCTATAGACACCATAAATATTCCTAGAAATGTAAAAGAAATTCAGTCATTTTTAGGAAAAATAATTTTTTTGAGAATATTTATCCCAAACTTTGCTGAAATCATGAAATTGATCACAGATATGCTAAAAAAGAACAACGAAGTGAAATGGACGGCAGAAGCTAAAGCGTCGTTTGCACGCATCAAGAAAGTTATCAGCGAAGCACCCGTACTGGCAAGCCCTGATTATCTAAAAGATTTCATGATTTTCTTGTTCGCCTCCAAACACACAGTGGCGGCAGTACTCCTCCAGAAGAATGAAGAAGGTTTCGAGCAACCAATAGATTTTTTCCGTAAAAGTCTTAGAGACACTGAATTGAGATATGATATAATGGAAAATCAAGTGTATGCTATGGTGAAGGCGCTGAAGGCTTTTAGAACCTACGTGATACACTCCAAGGTAATTGCATACGTGCCCACCAGTTCTGTAAAATATATATTGGTTCAGCCCAACAGCGATGGGAAGAGGGGTCGGTGGCTTGCTAAAATTCAAGAATTCAATCTAGAGGTGAAACCGACGAAACTAGTAAAAGGACAGGGTTTGGCTAAGCTCTTAGTTGAATCAAATTTCAGAGCACTCAAAATGAATAAACTACAGGGATATGAGGAATGTGGGGACGTAAACGAGCTCGATGACCAAATAGCTACAACCATAATCGAAGAGAAGTTTGCCTTATCAGATTGGTATAAAGAAATAATGTCCTACCTACTGACCCTGAAATGCCCTAGTGATCTGTCTCCAGCTAAAGCCAGGACACTGAAGCTGCATGTAGTGAACTACTGTATATCCAAAATTCAATTGTACTAGAAGGACCCATTAGGCTTCCTACTGGTTTATTTAGTAGAATCAGAAACAGTGGGGGTCATAAACGAATTTCACGAAGGAGTGTGCGGAAGGCATCACGCCTAGAGGGCAATAGCTTATAAAATCCTGAGGGCATGATATTATTGGCCTAAACTATTCTCAGATGTCAATGCCAAAATCAGAACCTGTAACCCTTTCCAGTTGTTCGCAGGTAAACAGAAGCTCCCAGCGCTACCTCTGGTTCCTGTCAAAACCGAAGCCCCTTTTCAACAATGGGGGTTATATTTTATAGGCAAAATCAACTCACATTCCAGTGCTCAACACAAATGGATCCTCACTGCTACAGATTACTTCACCAAATGGGTGGAGGCTATTCTGACTAGAAAGGTGACAAATTCAGTGGTAATAGATTTCCTGGAAGAGAACATACTGTCTAGATTCGGCTGTCCCCGAAAGATAGTCACGGATAATTCCCAGGCATTCAAGTCTATGGCAATGGTAAACTTTTGCCAAAAATATAACATCATATTGGGCCACTCCATAGCATATTACCCTCAAGGAAATGGGTTAGCCGAATCATCAAATAAAAGTTTAATTACCATAATTAAGAAGGTGTTGAGCGAAAACAAAAAATCTTGGCATGTGCATTTGAAGTACGCTTTGTGGGCAAATTGGATAGGTATGAAGAAATCCATTGGTACTTCTCCTTTCCAAATGGTATACAGGACTGATGTGGTATTACCTATAAATCTAGCACCAAACCAAAGAAGAACCAAACCATGTCACAAGGAGAATAAATCAACTGATTGAGGTCCAACAGCAAAGGACTGAGGTGGACGAAAGGATGCAGAAATACCAGGACAACATGAAAGCATTGTTTGATCATAAGGCCAAAGATAGGGAATTCCTCCCTGGCGATTTGGTTTTGAAATGGGATTCTAGGAGAGAAGACTCGGCGAAACATGGTAAATTTGACCATATCTGGTATGGACCACTCAAATTCTCAGCATCTGAAGGGAAGAATTTGTTTCTACTAGAAAATTTGGACGGTAAAATTTTCAATGCCCCTGTTAACAGGCGTTATCTGAAGCATTATATGCAATAAATGATTCCCCAGTTTTCGTTGTATATACCGGTTTGTGTTTTCCTTTTCTTTTTACAGCTTTGGTTGAGTTTACCTTCATCGCAAATAAAACAGGTCAATGATCTCTTAGGAATAAGGATATACAATAATCAATGCCTCGAAATCTATAAACCTTAAAACCCTGATACTCCCACTGTTGTTTTCTTTCAGGATTACAGCTATAACCCCAATAGAAAAAAGAAGAAAATGAATGGGAATGCATCGGGAAATCAATCTACTCGAAACAGGTGATAAAATAAAGTTTATTAAGACGAAATCGAAATGGTAAGGCAAAGGTATGATCGCCCGAACTGTCTAGATTTTTTGAATGATCATCACCTAGGTGCAACAACGTTTCATCGAATGTGGATTTTTGTCGGGTATGCCCACCAAGGAACTTTGTCACTATGGTTTCCAAGTATTTCCTCCCAAATAAGATGAAGAAATTTGAAACAAACTGCAGAAGTAAAGTAGCCTCAAAGAAAAGGCTCCCAAGGTCGAAACTAAGTATAATGCCTGTGCTTATAAAATTTGATCTTTCCTCGTCACTTTTCCCCCCTTTCTATGTTTCTTTCTCCCCTGGGACCTTATGTTTCCCTATAGAATCCATAGAAGAAGAAGGAGTTACACCTTACCACTCGAAGCTAGAAAAAAAATTGTTTTGAAGGCTGCACAGATAGCTCTTCGGCTCCTACTGAACTAAGATATGTGTGGGATGATCCTAATTCTCTTAGTTATTTCAACAAGTTTTAATGATCAGTTTTGCATCAAAATAAGGCCCCCGGAAATAAAGTTCCCCATAAGTTTCCTGCGGACTAAGATGTTTTGAAGGTCAAAGGGGAAACTGGTCCAGATTAATGAAAATGAGTTAACAGACCTCTATAGCAAATTATACACAGATATCACCCCTAGTATACTTTATACTAATTGATTGCCCCCGCTTCATGTCAAAAGAAAAATATAAGACAGATGGTGAAAGGAAATTCAAAAAATTTGATTGCCCCCATCCAATCCCAAAGAGATGATGAAAGGAAATTCATGAAATGATTTCCCTCATCTCAGCATTTAAATGCAAAGTTACAGCTTGAAGTGGTGAAAGGAAATTCAATAAAAGGGAACCAGATAACTTCACCGGGGTACTGAACAGGCTCGCTGGCAGTGAAGCAATGTCCAAGATATCCGTAAGGCTATTATACATGAACCATATTGTTATCTGTGACCAATTTTCACTTGAAGCCAGATCTACATCCCATGTCCGTACAAGAATCCCTATTTAAAAACGTCAAAACTACTTCACACTGATGCAAACAAAATCAACAAAACCTGTTTAAATCCTTAAGATTCTTTGGTCATCCTAAGCAGACACAAGTTCAGTATTAGGGAAGGGGAAGCTACCAGGTGGACCGAATTTGAGATGGGGAAGGGATGAAGTCCCAAAGTCTTTCAAAGTTAAGGATGAAACCCTCCTTTTTCTTCTATATCCTTTTTCTAAACAAGGCTCGCAGAAGAAAACTAATGACTCCATTCGCCCAATAAAGGCACATGGTCTACTATTCTTCTTGTCCCGCGGGGAGGCGAGATCCCTAGATGGAGCCTATGTTGGAAACAACCCCCTTTTTCTAAAAAAATTCAAGACTAAAGATTAGCTATGGAGCTGCCTCTTAACAATGATCTTTATTTAAGAGACTTGTTTTGGTTTCTCGGAAATCAACAGTTCACGATGTGTAAAGAGCTATTTTCCCAGCCTACTTAAAGCCCCGAGTTCTAAAACCCCGAGAACCCATTTTAAATGTGCTTAAGTGCAAGCTAAAAGTGTTTAACTTTTAATAAGGCCCATCGCAATTTCGCGATTCGGGTTTCCCTGCGACAAAGTGTTATCGAATTCTCTCCCCTCGTAATCCTGACTCCCGAATTCGCGAAGTTTAGAAAGTTTTTCCCAAATCACGATTAGTTAAAAGTTTTAAACAGAGGATTATCACTTAAGCTAATCACCTCGTGAGTTCGCGATTCGGACTTTACTTATGCCATGAATTCCTGGGATATGATACTTGTAACCCCGATACCCGAGGTCACGAGATCCCTTTTTTAATCTTGATAAATTAAAAACCAAAGGTAATTAATGTTAATCCACCAAATCGCAGTTTCGCATCTTTGAGGTTCATGGTCCAAAACTGGGGGTAGAAATATTTCGAAGTTGCGAACACCGAAAAAAGAAATTAAGAACTAAAAGCACTTGATAAATGGACTAATCCGGATTGACTAACGCCTTAATCAACTTTTACGTCGGTACAGCCTACGGAAAAATCTTTAAAAGTCTCTGCGTTCTTCTCGAGTCACACCATCAAAACATTTATGACATTTATAAGAAGGTCCTGTGAAGTGATTGATACTAAGATCTGATTTTATCTCTAAAATATTTCCTTTAATGTTTTGAACGTTCTGTCAGCGATAACTCGTATACAATTTAAGTGCTCAAAATGAAAGGATTACCGTCGTTCGTTTGAAATTCTTTCTAGTTTTCCGCAGAGTCATTTTTCCAAAGTAACCCCTATTAGTATTTTCTCTCTTTGTGACATGAAGTCGAATTACAGAATTCTATATTATGGCTCCGAGGAAAACTCCAAAGACTACTGGTGAGAGTTCGGGTCAAGGTTAAGATATTATCTCTGATACTTCACCCAGGAGCATCAGTATTGTCAAAACATGGACACAAGTCTCCGACATCTTGCAACACGAGCTGATCAATTGTTCAGATGATTCCAATGATAATGAGAAAGAGGACATATCTATAAAATATAAAGTTGTCACTCAGTCTGAGATACACAAGATCCCAGCAAGGTTGTGTCTCCTCCCGTATTGTGATATGATACAATGGGTGCTAAACCATGTAGATATCCCAACCAGGACAATTTTCAATGAGCAGAAGGTGGCGATTGGGACTTTCAGGCCAGATCATATACGAGAAATGTACAAATTGTCTCCCACGCCGAGATTCATGCACAACGTCAAATTCTTAGAAGTATTCAAAAAGAAAGAATCCGAGCAGTATGGGAAAATCCTATCTGACCTTATTAAAGATTGGTATTTGCACCCCATGAAATTCAGGGCCAACTCCAATGGAATCTATTCAATCTTAGTGTTGGAGCCACAATTCATGTATGTAGCAATGATGGTTTGTAGGTTGTATGGGAAGGAGGATACCGCTCACTTATTCCTCCCATGGGTATCGTTGATTCACACAGTGGCTGAGAGTTTCACGTTCGATTGGGCCAAGATTTTGTCTGATAGTCTGGCCATCCGGATCACAGAATACCAAGAGCAAACGGCAAGTGAGAAAACGTCCTCGTTTTTTATGTCGGCTTACATAATGGATGTTGTGTGCTTCTTGATGCCTTTCCCATTAATGAGTTGGACTTGGACTCCAACCAACGAACGACTTATTCATGAATACCATTCGAAGCTCCGAGAGGATAAAGCCAAGGAGTTCGTATATGAGATTTGCATTTGGGCAGTGGTGCCCATGCATATTTCTATCTTCGCCCAACCACCCCGCCCCCGGATTTCGGATAAAGTCGCGGAAGATTTAAGCCGCGTAGCGGACTGGTATATTGAAATGGAATTTTCATATATTAGGGTTTTTGGTTGCTCTGTTCCACCATATTCCCTACCTATTTTTTTACCAAATAAGCTGGTGTGTCGCGAGATTGCTAGGCAAACGGTGCTCAGCGGGATAAGCAAGGAACTCAAGGGAGTTCAGAAGAAGGTATGGCCACCTTTTCCCATACACATTGGCACCTATTCTTTACTAGATTTTTCTCATGCTAAAGCAGAGGCCGCAACCCTGAGCGAGATGAAACTAGTGGGCATCGATTTTAAGAAGCATGACCTAGATAAGATTGTGGGCAACCACCTAGCAAGTTACGGCCTGAAAAGATACGAGCACGAAATCTCTCCCCATGACGAAGTTTTCCGAGGGGTAAAAACTTACTAAGAAGTTATAAACTGGGTTCGAGCCCTCCAGTCCGAAGACATGTTAGATTTTTATAAGTTCCAGAAGCACCGGAGGAGCGGGCTCCCCAAAGTTTTGCAAGGTACAGTCTCAAAACCCTCGGGGTCTCAACAAGCGGAGTTCAAGGGCCTGACAGGGACAGGCCCGGATGAACAAGAAGCTCAAGGGAACACAGAGAAAACTAAGGTCCTCAAACAAGAATTCGAAGGCCCAATCCACGAAGAAAGATCCCCAGGAGTAGATAATCCAGGCAGACAGACCGAGTTTAGAGTCGAGATGCATGCAAAACAGGTAGGAGAACCACTTTTCCTCACATCGAATAAATTGGGTATTGATGTTGGTGCAAAGAATATACCATCATAAATTGGCAGTCCCATCCTGTCTGTCACACCCCTATAGTTTTTTAGAGGGAACCCTGATGCTGGAGCGATATCTATAGAAGACTTGACGCCTATCACCGCCGAAGAGTTGCCCTCTAGAGAGTTTTTCTTCAGCAAGAAAAGGAGGTCCATAGTGAAATGGGAAACGCATCACCAGGCAGGCGCAATGGCCAAAAAATTCAAAATATTGACAGAAGGCAAAGGTTTAGAAGAAGAAGAGTTCACTGACGAGATAGCGGGAACGTTGGGGGCCTATGCCACCACAAGCCAATACTCAGTTGGGACCCTAAGGAGATGATTGAAACACAAGGATCGGTTGATCAGTGAGTTGTAGAGTCGTCTATCAGAATCAGAGACAAATGCCCAAAACAAGGCATATAAAGAGCTTGAGAAAGCCAGAGAGGTCGACTGACAGGAAATTGAGCAACTCAAGACTAATCTTGAGAAAATGCAGCCGTCAATTGAAGAGAGCCAAACGCAAGCTGAGCGACAGGAGGGATTGATAAACCAATTGCAGACTAAGTTGGATCTCACCGAAAGCCAGGTCATAGACATGACGATATTCCAAACCCAAGCTGCGGAGATCCGAAGGAGAATAGAAACGACTCAGCAGAGTTTGCTTGCCAAAATAGAAATCATTCAGGATCATGTTCAACTAGTAGACCAAGCCTTGGACCAAGTCACTTTAAGAGAAAGGGAATCTCGGGTAGCCCAAAGTACATTCCAAGAAGTTGTCGCATCCGCAACAAAGGAAGAGATAGCCATCGCTTCCAGATTGTCCATTAAAGAACAAACCAGGGGGAATATCCTGTTGACGGACTGGGAACATGATATATCCATAAACAGGACAAGGGCCAAAGAGGTGAGGGATTCTTGCGAAGCAATATTTGGTTCAATAAACAAAAATTTGTTAGAGCTCTATAGAGAAGCTAGCGCTAGAACGTTAGGGAAAATCAACATAGCCAAGAATCTAGTAGATATCAAAGAAAGTATGGATAGGGATCAAGCCGAGCTCTCTCAAGTAAGTCAATTCAAGATTGCTCAGATTGACAAATGGCTAATTAAGCCGAATTTACTATTTCTATCCATCATGACAGAAGATCGACAGGTGGGAGGGACGATCCCGCAATTGGACAAGAAGTGTTACTTATTTGAGGAAAAAAACCAAGTCGATCCCTCCAAGTCTATCGCCCAGCTGGTAGAGAGATGTCTTAAATGTATCAATCATGGGCAAGGAAAAGCTTCAGGAAGTAAATAATGTAATTACACGTATTTTCAAAGTTTTGAATTCCAGGCGACAGGCAGAGGTGAAAGGCATGTAGAAAAAGATAGGGACAGCAAGTGAAGCATTCCACATGCTTAGCTCGTAACTCCTGTTCTTTGAATAATTGAATTGTAACACCACATGTTGGTATAAATACATCTTCTATTATGTAAGGAAAAAAAAATTCTTTTGGCAGATTGTAATAGAGAAATTTCCCTTTGCCAGGATTAATACAAAGCGAATTGAACACTCCATATTCCGTCAAGATTGAGTTATGTGTTTTCCTCTGTTATTTCATACTTCATGTCATTTATATATATATATATATCTTTGATGAATGCTTCAACTGCAATTTAGTACAACCTCTACTGTGGCGATCATGTTTTAGTTATCTAATTATTTACATCTTTTCCTCTGTATAGGCTATTCGCAGGTACAAGACCTATGGATTACTTAGATCTCTATATTTTATGCTTCATTAAAGTGTTTATTTTCTTTTTCTTCTTCTGTTATAGCATGAGATTCCTATGGAATTGATGCCTCACATTGTCTGACAACTCTATGTTTTCTTTTGTTTCATACTTGGTTTCAAATTTAAACTCAGTTACGGAAAACGACCTTCTATTTTTTTAAACTATTAATTTATTTCACGAGATTTTTTCTCATATAATATAAAATTGAATCAACAACTTAAAAGAAGCAATCTCTTAAATTTATGTTCCTTAAATGACTGCCCCTATTACAAGGAAACCTTACGTAGAACCCGGCCTCTCAAACCAAACCAGCATCACCTTAAACCTCTTCGATACTATCCTAAGAACTGCAACCACCCGGGTCGAACTTGAGTGTTCATGGGAAGCCATTGAATGGGACATAACCATTCAAGAACAAGTGGAAGTTAGACATAGACAACTTAGAAATCAGCCATAGTTTCTCTTCCAGTTGTTTGCTCCTTTCCATATCTTTTACCCTCTTATGGATGCTTAGACTCTATACTTCGTAGCCTTAAGTACAGACTTTGGAACAACACCTCATGTGCCAAGCCTAGAACTGAGTGACATGCTTTACTCACTTCCTCTTTGACCATGGCCCATTCTACGAGCAACTTCTCCTTTTCTCTTTGTAGCTGGGATTTTTACTTCTGGATCATCGTCTGAAAATCTTCTTTCTCACTTTCATAGGCGGTTAAATTGTATCGTGCTACTCGTAATTGTTCTAAGGCTTCATCCTTCTCTTGTTTCAAGGCTTTTGTATCCTTCTCCTTCTCTTCCTGGACTTTCTAAAGTCGAGCTTCTGTCACATCTGCTATTCTTCTCAATTGGGCTAGTTCATCCCCCAATTCTCCAATCTGTGACGCAGTAGGTACTACGCGGACCAAACGAATAGCTTGTCATACTTCCTTCAATTCCTTCTCAACCCTTCCATATATCTCTTCCTCCTTCATTCCATATCTTTACAAGATGTCCTTGGAAGCGTCCTCCATACCTCCACGGACCAGACTGATATCGTCCTTTGTGAGCGTGGCCTCCAACTGGGGCTTATTAATGCGCATCTTCTTCCTTGTTGAAGGTTTCTTTGGAGAAATATTCCTCTTCTGCGGTGTTACTGTCCCAGCAGAAGGATCCTTACATGGAGGGATGGTAGCTTCGCCTCCTCCTCCTCCTCCTTCTCCTTTATTTCCTCCTCCTTGCCCTTATGCTTCATCTCCTCCTCCTCCTGGTGAGTCAAATCCATTATCTTTAGAAACGTTGTACTCCTCATCAGTCTTTATATCCTGGACTTCCTCCTGCTTTTTCTTCTTCTTCGTCCCACTGGACTGTCCGACATGCTCGACCCGAGTGACCATGGGGATTCCTATGGTGTCAGTGTCGGAGACTTCTGCATCAGCGATGGGTACAAGGAATTCCTTCGGCCAGTCCTTTGTGATCTTCTCCATGTCTTCATCTGTTAGTATGTAGTACGATTGTAACTCTTCCTTGTTCTCATCTCTGCGCGCAGTGATATAGATGAAATGTGGATCTACGCGGAACTTTGATATTGGTCGGTACTGGTGCAGGGTGTGCAGTGTCATGTGCGGAAATGATTCAATGGAAAACTTTAGTTGTTGATAGTATGCATGAAACATAATGTTGGACTGCCACTGCTTCGTCATGTCGTTGGTGTGCCACAAGGTGGAAAACCTAGTGGCCAACGGCTCCGATGGTTTGATCTCTGGAAAGGTGGCTCTTTTAGGCATTTGCCAAGCAACAAATGCAATCAAAATGATCAGCCAGCTGTAGTGGAATTTGTATCCCAAATCCTGGGATACTCGGCAATATTTATCGAGTTCATTGACGAGGTAGCTCACCCAGTTCATCTGCATGCCCTCCACACATTTTCCTGCGAGGTCCACCACGAACCCGGTGACCTGTGTGGGGTGGCTCTTCCTTATGAGCTTGTCAGCTATGAGTTGGCAAGCGAGGTGCACTGCTCTATCTTGTATAGAGGCTACCTTGTAACCTTGCTTTCCCTTTTTTACTTTGTCATAAGATTTCTTGATGCATTGTGCCAGGGAGCAGTCTGAGGCCTTCCCTGGATAAAACTGTTGAGGGTCGGGTCCCTTCATACTCAAGCCTATAATATGGTGGATCAACGTCGGATCCACGATAATCCTTTGGTTGAGCCACAGGTATCCTCCATGATAGCATGACAAGAGGAGTTTAACACAAGCGTTAACCTCCTGGTGGCGGCCAAAATGGGGAATCTTTATCACATTTAGCATGGTGGACTGCTCTAGTCCCTTAATCCATGGCTGGGAGACGAGGTGAGGCTTCTTCCCAGTTGAATTTTTCAAGTAGCGGTGGGGTGATAGCATAGCATAGTTCTTTCTGTCTCGTAGATTGAAGTCGTTGTTCTTCAGTAGCAAGATCTGTCCTAACTGACTCCCGACTACGTGTATTCCTTTCGGAATGTACGCAGTGAATATAGTGTACTCAAAATCACATGGGATGATGTCGCGGTTAACTATGCCGGCCAAAGGTGGGATATACTCTGGTAGGATGGACGGGATCTAATTTGCATTAGCCAGATCTCTGCAGTGTTTACTTTGTTTCTTAGTCGTGGGATTAACATGGCCATAATGACGTCCAGTTGAAGGGGAAGCATGTAGTCCCCTAATCGAGGATGCCTGAACACCTTCATATATCGGTCTGTCAGCCATTATCTTTCTGAGGACTTCACTAAATCACTAGGTTCACCTGACATCCAAAATTTTAAACAGACGGGTCGAGGTAGACAAACGGACAGGCAGGGTAGAAAAACGGACGGTGAGTTCTAGGTTCGGATAACATAGATCGACACTTAGACAATTTTCCGTTAGCTCAATTCATCACGGGCGGAAAAAAATGGTCCCGGAGCAGCGACCAACAAGTTAAATAGGTAGGGCATTGCAACAGATTCTTCCAACGGCCAGGAATGCTTCCATCAATGTGAATTTGTCTGTTATGGCGCGGTCTCAACATCCCAAAAGCGGTCCATCACCCCATAAATGTGTTTTATAACCATTATGGAGTGTCATTCTAACGATCGGTGCACCTCCAATGGTCATATAACTTCTCCAGGGTGAAGTCCCATTCTGCGTGGTCATGTTGTTCCGGCAAGGTTCAAATCCTGCGAACCTGTCTCCTACGCGGTTCCAATCTGCAAAGTCTTCCATCTTTTCTCTGTAGCTTCTTGTAGATTTTCCACATAGCTTTCTTTTTATTGATATCCCTTGCCTTCTTTATTATGATCTGAGTCTCTTTAACTATTTCTAGAATCCTCTTTCCATTTTTATTCTTATCTTCCCCTAGCGTAGTGACTTCGCACTGTTGATGTGCCCTCAAAGGGTTTGAAGTTAATATCCCTTCTCTTAATACTTTATGGGTGGTTATACTTATTTCTTGAATAGATAGGTTCTTCAAGCCTTCTTTCATTCTCTCAACCTTGGCAACTAATTATCTTTCTTTATGTCCCTCCTGCGTTGTTACGTTGTTTTGTTGCTTCGACTTATCCTCTCGTTATTTTATTAGTCAATCTATTTTTTTGGCTATGAAATCCCTTAGTTCTTGATTTTTATTTTTTGTAGCTTATTCCTCTGTTTTCCTTTTGATTTGATCCTTCTCAATCTAAGGTTTACCTAATAAAAGTGGGAAAGGGGTATTGTCCCCAATAAACTTAATGACTTCAAATTCCTCTTCGGTCGATGTTCCATGAATAATAATAGGTATACTAGTAATTCTTCCACATAGGGTTATCATCTTTCCTTTAAACAAGACTATCCTTCCCAATGAAGGTACCAAAGTAGGCTTTCCAAAAAAAATCCAAGTTCTCTCTGCCATAATATTCACTTATGTTTCCTCATCCAAAACACAGTCTATGTCGAAGTCTTCTATTCTTGTACTTATGCATTGTTTTACTTTCAGGATCTCTGGTAAACTGACATCTTTATGAACATCCATCATTTCTTTCAACTGAACTAATGTAGTCTAAACTTTCTCTAATTCTTTCTCTTTATGACTTCCTAACATGCTCTTAGTCTCTTGACTTTCTTCATAGTTTTCTTGTCTTACGTTCATCCTTTCGAATTTAGCAATAATTCTTGGACAATCCTCAACCTCGTGACACAAATTCTTACAATAAAGACAAATGGGACCTGCACCAAGGAATTCCTTAGAAAGATGTCTTGGTCTTCTGCAATTATAGCATAGTGTCAATCCTCTTTTTATTTTAAATGTTCCCCAACCTCTTATGTATTGCGCACTAGGATCACAGTGCTCTACCTGCAAAAAAAAAATTCTAGGTTCCTGCATCCACTTATTAGTCCAAAAACTCTTTATATGCATAGGAATGACATATCTTTCGTCATTTCTATTAAATTTACTCAGATCAACTCTTTCTTCCAATTGCGCCATAGCCTTTAGACTAGGACAGAATCTATTAAACATACTTAAATTCATGCTTTCGAAACAAAAAATTTCACTTATCTTACTCTTATCAAAGCATAAAGCTTTACCTCTTTTAAGATCTTACCTCTTTTATTTAGATCGGATTTCTCTCTTAGCACAAATTTTCGCAATTCAAGTAGAGCATTGCGCACTACAGTAGCAGATCTACGCACAGAGCTTCTCTTTTCTTTACTTCAATTCCCAGCAATCACAGTTTTAGGTCCCAACAACGAAACCATTTTTTGGCACAAGGGCAGACCCAGGGTTCAACGCTTAACAACACACCAACAAAACCCTGACTACCGGCCCTTTCGACAACACCTACGAAGAAAACGAGGTCTCACCTGAGGTAGAAGCAAGCGGGGTTACATGACGCAGGTGTATGTACCCAAGCTGGAACACAGATCTGTGATAATAACACTTCACAGAGTACTCTAGTAACACTTAGAAGATGATATGCATTAGTTCATCAGCTTAATCAACATCGCAGGACTTAGTCCAAGATAAATCGGTGCAGTAACAATAAATGATTACACATCTTGAATACTTATCAATGAGTAGATCTAACATTCATTTACCCTTTAACACAAGTAAGCACTTAAGCAATAACAGATCTATCTATCATACATAATAATCAAATCACTAAGTAGATTCATGACATAAACAACATAGCACAAATCAAACCAAAGACATAAGACATACGTGGTTCACCCAAGTGTGGGGCTACGCCCACCAACCGCTTTGCCTTCTTTATTATTCATCCAGAACTTACATTCATTTTCTCCTGTGCACTAAGCCATGAAGCCATGCTTTGCACCAAACAGGATATTTTCACACTGAGCACTAGATCCTCCTTCCCAAAACTAGGTCAAGGCACAGATCCAACCCTCTACCAAGCACAAAGCCTTAACACATATAAACTTTTGCACAAATCAACCCAAACTACTTCCACTTATCTACCAAGACTTTTCTACTTCTACCATACATTCTTACTTATTTATACTTTTACAATTCCTTACAAAAAGGTCTAAAAATGGGAGAATCCATGGGCCAACATCCCATAACCCATTACAAAAACCCTAAGGAATCCCTTACTGGGTCCACATAGCCTGCAAAATAACTGAGATCTGTGATATCAGCTCCGCCCAAGCGCTCCTTCTTCGAACAATGTGTCAACGTCCAAAAGTGGTCCAAACCTGACCAAGGTTTCCTCAAAACTTGGGTGAGGGCCAACAAGAGCCAATGCTAAGTACAAGCAGCGACATGATCAGCATCGAGTGCCACACAACTTCCAGGTGGGCGACAAAGTGTGGCTACATTTGCAAAAGGAGCGCATTGTTGGACCCCACCGCAAGCTTCGACCACTCCGATATGGGCCATACACCATCACCAAGGTTGTAGGGGACAATGCCTTCTAGCTCAGTATCCCATCATTCCTTGGTTTTCACCCAGTGTTCAATGTGGAGTGCCTTCGGACTTACTTTCCACCTCCAGTGGACACATCTGATGGAAAAACAACTCACACCAACAGAGTTAAACCCAGATTGCATGGAACAAGCCACAATTGATCAGATTATGGACACATAGATAAAGAACATGCGTCAGTAGAGGATCCATCTACATAGTGTTGTCAAAGCAGGCCAACTCCTTCACCAGGGCAACTGGCTCACCAAGGACCAAGTCTAGCAAAAGTTTCCTCGTCAAATGGATGAACTCAACGCAATGGGAACCATTGCTTCCTAATGGGGGAGGAATGATCCAGATGTATATTTGTGGCCACCCACCTATTCCACTTGGACCCCCACCATTGTTTCTTTCAGTTTTTCAGTTTCCTTAATTGTAGCACAATTTACTATTTTTAGCAGTTTTTCGGGTCCTGAACTTTCGAAGCCATTTTGAGGTCCAAAACGACATTTTTGGGGAATCAACTGATCATAAAACATTTATTATATTCATTGTCATAACTTTTATTCCTCGGATAGATCTTTCTAACGATGTATCATATGCGTCAAACGGAGATAGTATGCTAAAGTTACGACCCTAGGAAATTGATGTACTAATTTACCCTGACGGGGCCCATATTCTGGCGTTTCATCTCCTAAGGTTAGGTTTTTGGATATTTACGGTTTCCGTTGTTTCTCAATAATATATAGGCCTTCGAGCCTCATTGTAACACAGATTTCAGAGGCCTAGAGCCACCACATCGCTTCTCAGAGATAAGCTACCAGTGCCCTAGGTAGTTTTTTTCTATTATGTCTATAAACAAATTTCAATTCTTTGATATTAATGAAATGAAGTGTTATTTCCACTGCATCTTTGTATTCATGGTTATTTGTGTATTTTGTTGCGTTCCTGCATAAATTTGGATTACACCGCATGCATGAGTAATTTTGGACGTCCAAATTACTTCCTTCTGAGCAGAAGGGGATGAATAATAAGAGTATGCTCTAGACCACTGAAAGTTCTGATCCTCTCATCCAAAAATGTTCAAAGTATCTCCATAGAAATTTTGTCAAGCCGTTGCTGCCATAAGTTGACGAGAGTGTTCTTTTGATCCAAACAATATTTCAAATAAGCGCTTGAAAGATAATATAATCTTCCGCAAATCATGCTTTTAAGAAAACTCCTCGATCCCTTCACCTATTAATGACAATCTTTACGAGACCTGCATGATGATTTATAAGCATTTAAACCATACTAAATGTGTATTGGGAAAAGCGCTAAGGTGGCGGGTGTTGATCTTGAGTCTACACTTAAGGTTATAAAGTGTAGAGTCTAAGCATCTGAAAAGAGTAAAAGAAAAGGAGGAAAACAACTTCGGGGGATAAGGCTATAGTCGATCTCTGAGCTGTCTTTGTCTAACTTCCAAATATTCTTGAATATTGATATCTCGTTCGATGGCGGACCATGAACGTTCGAGCTATGTCTGGGTGATGGTAGTCTTAAGTATGGTATCGAAAAGATTCAAAGCGATGTTGGTTTGATCCGATAGGCCGAGTTCAATGTTGGGTTGTCTTACGACGGTTACAGTCATGGGGAGAACAGAGATTTAAAAGAGGGTTGATGTTTTAAAGTGCTTATTTCAATTTTATATTATACGAGGAAAATTCAGTGAAGCCAAACGAAGGGTTTAACGAAATCGAAGGTCGTTTTCCGTAATTGAGTTAAAATCTTGAGACCGAGTATGAAAACATAGAGCTGTCAACAATGTGAGGCATCAATTTCAGAAGAATCCCACACTATAGCAGAAGAAGAAAGGAAAGGAATAACTTGATGAAAGCATATAATATAGATATCTAAGTAATTCACAGGTCTTGTACCTGCTAGTAGCCGATACAGGGGAAAAACTATAAATAACTAGACAACTAGAGACTGATCACCACAGTAGAAGTTATATTAAATTGCAGCTAAAACATTCATCAAAGACGTATATGTAAAAAATGACATGAAACATGAAATAACAGAGGAAAACACATAACTCAATCTTGACGGAATATGGAGTCTTCAATTCGCTATGTATTAATCCTGGCTCAAAAGAACTTTCTCTATGACAATCTATCACCAAAAAAAATCCCCTTTCATCTCTTCCTAGATGTCTATTTAAACAAAAATTATGAACATTTAGAATTTACATCGTTCTGGAAACTTGTCAGTTACAAATGAAAAATTGGAGTGTTTCATCTCCTCATCTTTGTCTTCCCTCGTAAGGGTGGGGCACCTTCTTTCTCTGCTCTTCTGGCTCTAGAAATAGAATAGGTTGACATCTGTCATTATTTAGCACCAGAAACCTGCCCCTTCGCCTGCTCGATGCAAATGACACAGCTTTACACCAACTGGGCTATTAACCTGGAAGGCTCTGCTTCTTTGCTTGCCTCAAAGGTGTAACAACTCTTCGCCAATTATGGCAACCTTTTCCCTACTTGTCTGTCTTCTGCGATGATGGAGCATAATTGTAAACTTGGTTGTACTAGCCATTTGTCCACTTGGACCATATCAACCTGGCTTATCTGGGATATCTCCACTTGTTCCTTCTCCATGTTTTCTTTGATTTCCAGCAGGTGTTTAGCTATATTGATTTTGCCCAGTGTCCCAGCACTGCCTTCCTTGTCAAGGTCTAACAAACTTTTACTTACCAAGGTGAACATTTCCTTGCAAGAATTCATCACTTCATTAGCTTTCCCCCTGCTTTCTGATATATTCTACTCCCAGACCTTCAGCAAGAGATTTCCTCTAGTTTTTTCTGTGATGGATAATTTGGAGTTGTCGACCATCTCTATCTTTGTCGTAGAATTAACATCATCTTGGAAAGCAACCCGAGTTGCCCCAGCTTCTTTTTCTCTCAAAGAAATATTTTATAACACTTGATCTATCGTCTGAAAATGGTTTTGAATGGTTCCTACTTTTACAAGCAGGTTTTGTTAAGCCGTTAATACCTTATGTCAGATTTCGACGGCTTGGGATCTGAACATTTTTATGTCTAAAACATGATTCTCGGCCACGTCCAATTTCGATTGTAACTCTATAATTTGTTGCCCCTGCTGGCTTACCTGTGTTTGGCTAATTTGCACCGACTAGCGCACCTGCTCAAGGTCGGATCTGAGTTTCTTGATCTCCTGCAAATCGGCTATTCGGGCTTGCTCGAGGCTTTTTCTCACCTCGTCCTTGGCATTCACTTCAACAATAGCCACCTTAGCTTCTAACTTACTGATCAATAGGTTCTTTCGTTTCAACTGGGCCTTCAGAGTTCCAACTGAGTACTGACTTGTTGTAGCATAAGCCCCTAGTGTTCCTACTATCTCGTCTACGAATTCTTCCTCTTTCGCGGCCTTTCCATCTATCATGATTTTAAATTTTTTAGCCATTACACCCTCCCTTTGATATAATCCTTGTCTCACCACGGCCTTCCTTTTTTTATCAAAATAAAATTCGTTAGGAGGCAGCTCCTCTACAGAAATGTGCGTCAGTTCTTCATTGAAGATCCACCCCGCATCGGGATTCCCCTTTGCGAATTGTAAGGGTGTGATAATGGCAATCGAACTCTCAATTTCCTTGGATGGTTGTTTCAGGGTAGCATCTGTGGCCGGCTTGTTTACATGAGTGGTAGTGAGTCACCTGACCCTTTCGAGGGCATCTCTGCTTGACCTTGGGCCTGCTTACCTGGAGTACCCTTTTTGGGGTTTCCTTCCTGTTGGTACGGAATTTTGGCTGCTCCTGGAATTTAAAGAAATCAGCCTTATCTCTGGGTGGCAGGGCTTGAATCCGACTTAGGACTTCCGAGTAGGACCTCGCACCCTGGAATATTTCATCATGAGGGGAATCCTCATGTTCATATCTCTTCAGGTCACAACTCGCCAGGTGATTGCTCACAACCTTACTAAGGTCGTGCTTCTTGAATTCAATATCCACCAACTTCATTTCTTCTAAAACCATAGCCCCGGCTTTGGCAGGACCAAAATCTAACAAGGAATATGTGCCAATATGAATGGGGAAGGGAAACCATACCTTCTTTGATACTCCTTTGATCTCTTTCCTTATTCCGCCGAGCACAGTCTGCCTGGCGATCTCGCGACACAATAGCTTATCTAGAAAAAATAGCGGTAGAGCATATGGGGGGACAGAGGTGCTAAAAACCCTGATATATGTAAATTCTGCCTCTATATACCAATCTGGCATGCTACTCAGGTTGGTCATGACGCTATCCAAAATCTTGGGCGGCAGCTGGCCGAAGATGGCCACGTGTAATGGCACCATTACCTAATTGAATATTTCATAGATGAATTCTTTGTCATTATCCTCCTAAAGCTTCAAGTGGTAAACATGAATAGACTTTGTATTAGATGGAGCCCAACTGCAGTTCATTAGTGGGAAGGGTGTCATGAAGTAGATGGCATCCATGATATAAGAAGACATAAAGAACGAAGTCACTTTCTTACTTGCCCTCTGTGCTCGATATTCAGTAATTTGACTGGTCAGACTGTCAGACAACAGTTTGGCCCAGTCAAAGGAGAAGCCCTCGGCAACTGTATGAATGAGCAGTACCCATGGGAGGAAAAAATGGGTAGTTTCCTCCCTCCCATACAACCTGTAGGCCATCATTGCTATGTACTTGAATTGTGGCTCCAAAGAGGAGATTGAATAGATCCAGTTAGTGTCGGCCCTGAATTTCGCAATTTGTGAGACCCAATCTTTGATCAAATCAGACAAACTTCTTGCATACTACTCACACTCATTCTTCTTGAAACCTTCTAGAAATTCAGCATTGTCAGTGAGGTTCGGTGTGGGTGACAATTTATACATTGCCCGTAAATGTTTTGGCCTCAAAGTCCCAATCGTTACCTTATGTTCGCTGATAACCCTCCTGGTTGGGATGTCCACATGGTCTAGTGCCCACCTGATCATATCATAATAGGGAAGAAGCTGGGGCCTTACCGCTATTTTGTGCATCTCTGCTTGAGTGACGATTTTGTATTTGATTAATAAGTCGTCGTTCTCGTTGTCGCTAGAATCATCCGAACAACTTATAGACTCGAATTGCAGAATGTTGGAAACATATGACCAGGTCTTGACAACATTAATACTCCGGGGCGAGGTATCAAAAACAACGTCTAAACCCTGACCTGAACTCTCAACAGCTTCCTTGGACGTTTTTCATGGAGCCATGATAGAGAAACCTGCAACTGGACCTCTTGTTGAAAAAATTGAAAAGCACAAACAGCGGTTATCTTAGTGAAATGGTTTTGCGCGCAAATAGAAATGAAAAGTGAAATAATGAAGGAAAAACTCTCTATATTGGTCATTTAAACCCATGGTGTCCTTGCCAACAGAACGGTCAAATCGCTTAATAGAAAGATTTAGAAGTAAAAATGAGATCGTACTATCTGTCACCTTTCCGCAAATTCAAATAAATGCCATAAATGCTTGACGAGCCGTAACATTGAAAAACGCAGGATCATTTAAGACTTCATCCGTAAACCACGTGTGTTAAAGTTCGTTTAAGGCTCTAATTAATCTGTTTTAGATCTTTCAAAATGGTGCACTTAGTTGCTAATCCCCTTTTCGGTGCTCGCCACATCGAGTTTTTTTGCTCTAGACACTGAGCCTCAAAAACCCGAAATCAAGATGGCGCAAGCTAATAGATTAGAAGTGATTTAACTTAAGTCTTTTAATTATCCATGCTTAATTAAAGAAAATCGCGACTTCGGGGATCGGGGTTACGAAGGTGTTGCCCTTTGGGGAGACAATCGTTGAGTCGTGAAATCACGATAGTAACTGACCAGGGTTTAAAGTGACTTGCTTCTTGATACTAACCTGGGTAACTTTAACACGACTTCGCAAGTTGGGGGCTTGAGACACGTTCAACACTTAACTCCCGAGAGCGAGGGTACGAGGTATTAAGAGATGATAAGACCCGCTTAGTTTTTTAGTAATGGTGACTAAACTTAAGGAGGTTTTTCGCCACTTCGCACGTCAGAAAACTACGACTTTAGGGGGGAGACACGTGAAACAAACGAAGTCCTGAAAACCAACCTTTTTGGGCTTTAGTATAACACTTCGTGCATTTAGAGAAAGGCGGCTCCAACATAGGCTCCAACTGGGGATCTCATCTCCTTGTGGGATGAGAAGGACAGCAGATCAAGTGCCTGAGAAGGGGTACATGGAGTCATCAGCTTGCTTCGGTGACACTTCGTTTGGAAAAGGGGAGGCAGAGGAAAAATTGAGGTTTTCGACTTTAATTCCAAAACTTGTCACGCTTCCTAAACTCGACGACAGTCCATTCGGTACCTTTCCCTTCCTCGAGGCTGAAAACAGAGCTGCTTAAGATGGTCCAATCAATCTTAGAAAAATTAACAGATACGGTAGGTTTTAGCTCGATTCAAAAAAAAAAAAAATCCATGCTTTTAATCAGGGAGACCTGCATGAACTGGAGCTGTGGATTCAGTTTCAAAAATGTTGATTACCAGAGAGTAGTATAATTTAAGTATGACAACCTTACAGAATATCTTAGATATTGCTTCACTGCCAGCGAGCCTGTTCAATACCCCGGTGAAGTTATCTAGTTCCCTTTATTGAATTTCCTTCCACCACTCCAAATAGTAATCTTTCATTTAAATGTTGAGATGAGGGCAATCATTTTATGAATTTCCTTTCATCATCTCTTTGGACTAGATGGGGGAAATCAATTATAAATTTCCTTTCACCATCTGTCTTATACTTTACTTTTGAAAAGTGGAGTGGGGGCAATCAATTGGCGTAACAGAAAACCAGGGGTGATATTCGTTACAGAGGCTTGTCAACTTGCTTTCAGTGCTCTGGTCCAACTTTCTCTTAACCTTCACAATGCCCTAGTCCGCAGGAAAATAGGGGAGAATTCATTTCCAGGGGTCTTCTTTTGAGCAATACTTAACCATTCGAAACCTGTTAAAAGACCTACGAGAGTTAGGATCCGCCTATGCATGGCTTTATTTAGCAGGGGACCGAGGATTCATGAATACCAAGCTTACTTCCTGAGACATTCACCAGTTTCCCAACTTGAAGCAGAACCTATTTTCCTCTATGGATGGTATGGTCAGGTGTCAGAGATTAAGGAGAGAGGGCCAAGGATGACAAAGGGAAAGAGAGAAGGCTATGGACCTCAAAACCCGGAATGTTATCATGTAATATTGACTCAGGTGAATACAACATACTTGTGAGACCACTTATATGTTTTAAGAGATGTTCAGTTGAAAACCAGATATCTAGGCAATTCATACCTCGGCCTTACCACTTCAGTCTCCTCTAAAAGAAAAATATTTGTCACCTGTTTCGGTGGGTCAATTTCCCGGTACGTGGCTGTCCCTTCCTCCTTTTGCAATTTGGGTTGTAATTCGGAGGCCTGTATGAAACAACACGTAGAGTATCAGGTTTATCAGGATTTATCGGACTCTGTGTGTCAAAATTTAAGTTTCTACTTCTAGGAAATCGACAACCTGTTTTATTCGAGATGAAAGTGAACTTACCAAAAAAATTTATAAAAAGAAAAAGGAAAACAAAAACCGGTATATACAATGGAGATTTGGAACTCATTTATTGCATATAGTGCTTTAAATAACGCCCATTGACAGGGGCGCTGAGAGTTTCACCGTCCAAATTCTCTAACAGAAACGAATTCTTCCCTTCAGAAGCTGAGACTTTGAACGGTCCGTACCAGATATGATCAAATTTACCATGTTTTGTCGGATCTTCCCTCCTAGCATCCCATTTCAAAACCAAATCGTTGGGGAGGAAATCCCTGTTTTTGGCTTTACGATCGAACAATGATTTCATGTTGTCCTGGTATTTTTGCATCCTTGCGTTCACCTTGGTCCTGCGTTGTTGGACCTCGATCAGCTGATTTATTCTTCTTGTGATGTGGTTTGGCTCTTCTTTCTCATCTTTCCAGAGCTTCATTACAGGGAGCGCCAAATTTATAGGTAAAACCACATCAGTCCCGTACACCATTTGAAAAGGAGAAGTACCAATGGATTTCTTCATATATACCTATCTGATTTGCCCATAAGGTGTACTTTAAGTATACATGCCAAGATCTTTTGTTTTCGCTCAACACCTTCTAAATTATGGTAATTAAACTTTTATTTGATGATTCGGCTAACCCATTACCTTGAGGGTAATATGTTGTGGAGTGGCCAAATACGATGTTATATTTTTGGCAAAATCTAACCATTGCCATAGACTTGAATGCCTGGGCATTATCCATCACTATCTTTCGGGGACAGCCAGATCTGGACAGAATGCTCTCTTCCAAGAAATCTATCACCACCGAATCGGTCACCTTCCTAGTGGGAATAGCCTCCACCTATTTGGTGAAATAATTTGTGGAGGTGAGGATCCATTTGTGTTGAGTGCTGCAATAAGGGTTGATTTCGCCTCTAAAATCTAACCCCCATTGTTGAAAAGGGGCTTTGGTTTTGACAGGAACCAGAGGTAGCATTGGGAGCTTTTGTTTTCCTACAAACAACTGGCAAGGGTTACAGGCTCTGACTTTGACGTTGACATATGAGAAAAGTTTAGGCCAATAATATCCGACCCTCAGGATTTTATAAGTTGTTGCCCTCCAGGCGTGATGCCCTCCGCACACTCCTTCGTGGAATTCGTTTATGACCCCCTCTGTTTCTGATTCTACCAAACAAACTAGTAGGAAGCCTAAGGGGTCCTTCCAGTACATTTGACTTTCGGATATATAGTACTTCACCACATGCAGCTTCAGTGTCCTGGCTTTAGCTGGAGACAGATTGCTAGGGCATTTCAGGGTCAGTAGGTAGGACACTATATATTTATACCAATCTGATAAGGAAAACTTATCTTCAATTCTGGAGATAGCTATTTGGTTGTCAGGCTCGTTTACGTCCCCCTGTCCCTCATATCCTTGCAGGTTACTTATTCCGAGTGCTCTGAAATTTGATTCCGCCAAGAGCTTAGCCAAACCTTGTCCCTTTACTAGTTTCGTCGGTTTTACCTCTAGGTCGAAGTCTTGAATTTTAGCGAGCCACCGACCCCTCTTTCCATCACTGTCAGGCTGGACCAATATATCCTTCACAGAACTGGTGGGAACGTATGCGATTACCTTGGAGTGTAGCACATAAGTTCTAAAAGCCTTCAAAGCCTTAACCATAGCATACACTTCGTTCTCCATTATATCATATCTCGGTTCATCATCTCTAAGACTTTTACTAAAAAAGGCTATTGATTGCTCGAAACCCTCTTCATTCTTCTCGAGGAGCAATGCCACCACTGTGTGTTCGGAGGCAAAGGAGAAAATCAAGAAATCCTTTAGGTAATCAGGGCTTGCCAATATGGGCGCTTCGCTGATAACTTTCTTGATGCATGCAAACGATGCTTTAGCCTCTGCTGTCCATTTCACTTTGTTGTTCTTCTTTAGCATATCTGTGATCAATTTCACGATTTCAGCAAAGTTTGGGATAAATCTTCTCAAAAATTTTATTTTTCCTAAAAATGACTGAATTTCTTTTATATTTCTAGGAATATTTATGGTGTCTATAGCTTCCACCCTTTTAGGGTCGATTTTAGTTCCGTCCCGAGACGCAATGTGGCCCAAGAGTTTACCTTCTTGCATCGCAAAGTGAGAATTCTTGGGGTTTAAAGACAAACCAAAAATTTCGGCATTTTTCAAACGTTTGCTTCAGGTGTAGCAGATGGTCTTCGTCGGATTTAGAGAAGACAGTCAGGTCATCGAGGTAGATAACCACGAATTTATCTTTTTCACCAATGAAGGCGATGTCCATAGTGTGCTGGAAGGTAGCACCTGCGTTCATCAGACCAAAAGGCATTTTGTCATACATAAATGTGCCCCAAGGGGTGGTGAAAATTGTTTTTTCTTTATCATGCTCATTGACGGCAATTTGGTAATAATCAAAAAACCCATCAATCATCGACATCCTATTTGCCTTGACTACTTTTTCCAAAACGTGATCCATTTTGGGTAGAGGATAGTTATCTTTGAAGAGGACTTGTTTAGATTTCTAAAGTCTACGCACAGTCTGATCTCCCAATTTTTCTTCCTAACCGGGACTAAGTTCGCCACCCAGTCAGAGTACCTAAGAGGTACAAATATTTTTGCATCTAACAGTTTTTTCACTTCTCTTTCAACCACAGATAGTAAAATGGGGTTGATTTGTCTGAGCTTCTGTCTGAAGGGTTTAATACCAAGTTTCAAAGGTATCTTGTGCTCGATCACAGAGGTGTCGTAGGTTCTGATCTCATCGTAAGACCATGCAAAGACATCTTTATACTGCCCTAGTAAGTCCTTATACTTGATTTTTATCTCAGGAGGAAGATGTTTTGATAACTTCACTATCCTAGGCTCTTTGGTGGTACCCACATCGCAGTCTTTGACCTCCTCCGGTTGGGGCTGCAAGGTGGACTTCAGAGGCACGTCGTTTTGATCAAACAACCTTTCCAGGGGTATCAGGCCCTTTAGGATCTGATTACTTTTTAACACTAGAAGGCGATGATTTGCAATTTTTTTTCGGAACTCTTGAGGTTCCTCTCCTTCCTGCATAATCCAGGTATGATCATTTTGGTTTTCCTGGTCAATGTGGGTTTCGGAGAAATCATCCACCATTTCTAGGAACTTTCTGATCTGTTTGTCATCTTCGAAAACCTGCCAATGTTGTATGTTGTTTGGTATGGATGGTCTGTGCCTTACCTCTATGTGGTATTTTAATTTGAAAGCGGTAAGGGGTGTGAAAGTCGAAGCTGCTTTGGCCAGTCAATCGGCCTGCTAGTTTTCGGCTCGTGGGATGAAATGAACCTTTACTGATGAAAAAAAAATTTCCATTAGATCCCTGGCGTAATTTCTGTAGGACCTTAGTCTCAGGTGCTTGGCCTGGTACTGCCAATTTACCTGTTTCATAATCAGTTCAGCGTCTCCATAGACCTCTAAATTCTTTATGTTTATCTTCTTGGCAGCTTCCAAACCTAAGACTAGAGCTTCATATTCGCAAACATTGTTTGTGCAGTCTACGTCCCACTGTAACCTGTAAGAGAAGGGAACAACGAATTCATTTTCAGGTGCTACGAAAAGCACTCCCACACCTGCTCCTTCACACGACGAAGCACCATCAAAGAACATTTTCCAAGTTCCAGTGCTGTACACATTTTTAGCTGTCTTTTCGGTTTTGATTTCATCGATGTCACTTTCTTCTGCACAATTTTCTTCAGTATCGCCAAAGGACAGAATACAATTTCCCAGGTCTTGATTGGCGATGTAAACAGGGTAATTGTTAGGATTTTGTGGATCACTTACTATATATGCCAACCATGTTTCCCTATATAACTGTGTGAACTGTCCACCAAAAATAGGGATTGTGGCGTAGGTCATATCCAGTTGGAGGGATCCCCCGAGATTGGCTCCCCAAGATCTAGACAATAGTAAACCATACTTCGGGGGTATATCAGCGACAACTACATCCATTAGGATATTTTTCACTGGAATCTGGGCGAGGGTGACTACTAAATCTTTGATCATGATCATGCACTTAACCCTCCTTGAATTGAACGAGTAAAGATCTCCATAGGGTCTGGTGATTTCGAGGCCTAGTCTATCCATAATAGATTTGGGCATTACGTTATGAGAGGCCCCAAAGTCCAGCATGCAATTATGCAACAGCTGATCGTGCACTTTCAGGGTAATATAGAAGGGGGTGACGGTATCTCTGGCACCTTCAAAATGTGGACCAAAAGTGATATTAGGCTTGTCATCTTCAAGATTTATCACGTTGGACTAACTCTCTAGATCTGAAAAATTTATCATCTTGGTTTTTTTTTCGGTACACATGATTCTTCGCCAACTCAACCAAAGGTATTGGTATCTTGATCTTTTTTATCTCGTTTTCTAGGAAGAAAACTCCCGCAATTTTGTTTGTTTCCTTAGCTGAAACATCGGACTCTTCCTTATCCATTTTATTTAGTAGCACTGTTTTATTCTCAACATTTTTGGTTTCGGGTGTCTGCGTTTCGGCTGCCTTAGTTCTTCTAGCTTGGGTTTCAGCCCCTTTTATGTTGGTATTCTACGAGTCTACCCCTATGTTATTTCGCATATCGGTCTCTTTCTGGGCGGGCTCGTATATTTTGCCCCTAGGCAAAAAAAAAATGGGTTGCGCATTCGACACAAGTTTGTTTCTGGGCCTCAGATTGTATTGGTGTTGGAGCTTGGCCATTATGGTGTCGACCATTCTTTCATGAACGAGATCATCAGCATCATTTAGGTTATTGTCTTGAACCGATGATTGTTCGGTGTTCAGGGACTTCTCATAATCTTCCTTGGTCAAGTGAGGTTGTATACCGTCGTCGCCTAAGTTGTTTACATGTTCCTCCAAGTCTTCGAACCCTTGCATATCATTCTCCCCAATAAAAATTTTATTTTTTAGCGGCGCTTGGATCGTTTGGTCTTCATTTTTAATTTGTCTTCGTTGAAACTGAGGATTGGGATTTCTCCTAAATTCTCTTTTAACAAATTGATTAGCTTTCAATTGGTCTAGCTCCATTCTTGAGATTTTGTTTGATAGTTCTTTGATTATCCTGGCCATGTCATCCATCTTGTCATCTAAGGATCTTCCAGATACAGAGGGCTCTGCTTGTTCTCTAAGATGTCTAGTTTCCCTGTTTCCCGTCTCGCTTTTCATTTTTAATTTACCCGAGGCCATCATGTTTCACTCAATTTCCACAGCGTCATCTTGCATTCGGGTTAGGTCGGCCCCTATCCTTTCTCTTAATAGTAGAGAGAAATTGGGTTCAAAAGCTCTTACTTTGGCTGCGGGCTAGGACGGTTTAACTTCAATAGGGATCTTATTGTACAACTTGCTAAACCTTTGGATAAATTCCATAATAGTTTCAGATCCCTTTTTCTTTAAAGACCTGAACTCAGTCAAATAGTATAAATGATCCTTTCTTTCGCCCCGTTGTTTGAGAAAGAGGTCTTCTAGTGCATCATAGGATATGATTGAACCTTGGGGTGGGCTTTGAAACCAATTTCTTACCTGTCCCTCAAAGGTTTGGACAAACAATCAGGAATACACGTCCTCATGCTCGAGCCCTAGAATATCAGCGAATTGATCAAAAAAGTTGATATGCTCGGCTGCAGTTAGATCCTCTTCTCCCATGAACTTGGGTAGGTTTTTTATATAGTTCTCACGTAAATCATGGAGAGGTACCAGAAGGACCAAGGGGGCGTATCTAGTGGCTACTTTGGTGAAAACCCTGGGAGGCAGTTGTTTTCCTTGGCCTCCTATTCCCCCTGCTCCTCCTCGGGCGGTGGACATGGATAACCTAGGAGAGAAAATCGGTGAGTTATAAAGAGGGTTGGCGAAGATGTATAGCGACTCTTTGGCTTCCCCAGGGTGGAAAGGGGAAAAGTAGGGAAACTTTCTACCAGGGGAGGTGGAAGATGAAAAAGGAGAAGAAGGTATATGTGGACTCAGCTCCTCTGACTTACAGGATATGTAAATGGGAGAACCCACCAGTGTCGAGTCTGTGTATGTGGAAACTTCTTCAAGGCCTTGAGTGACGGAGGGGTTTAGAGTCGATGGGATATCGATAGGGATGAGCTTTAGGGTAGGAGTTTTGCCTCTTGTAGTGTAAGAGGCCGTCGGAGAGGTCTCGGTTTTGATCTCGGGTAGGAGCTGCCTGGACTTCAGGGTTTCGGCTTCGACGAAACTGTCCGATATTTTACTAAGAGGAAGTTCTCGTGATGGGGATGGTTCAATAAAGGTCTTTTGTTTAGACTGATTAGACTTGGGTTGATAGGCAACCACGTTTTGTTTAAAAAGACCCCTTGGTTTTAGTATTTTTTCAGGGTCGGAAACTGGCATTGTCTGTTTGGCATCTGGGTTTTGTCTGGTGTTCTTCCGAAAGGATGCCAGCTTACTTAAGAGTGGATTCAACAAGTGAATGATGAAGGTTTAGCCTTAAAAATGTGTTCTCTCTTTGTTCACTATCAAAAAACAAAACTTGGAAATGTCCTTTTCTCAGGGGAAAGTGACTGCGAATCTCCATCCCCGGCAACAGTGCCAAAAAGATGTTGGTCCTGAGTCTACACTTAAGGCTATAAAGTGTAGAGTCTAAGCATCTGAAAAGAGTAAAATAAAAGGGGGGAAACAACTTCGGGGGATGAGGCTATATCCGATCTCTGAGCTGTCTTTGTCTAACTTCCAAATATTCTTGAATACTGATATCCCGTTCAATGGCGAACCATGAACGTTCGAGCTCTGTCTGGGTGATGGAAGTCTTAAGTATGGTATCGAAAAGATTCAAAGCGATGTTGGTTTGATCCGATAGGCCGGGTTCAATGTTGGGTTGTCTTACGACGGGTACATTCATGGGGAGAACAGAGCTTTAAAATAGGTTTGATGTTTTAAAGTGCTTATTTGAATTTTAGATTATACGAGTAAAATTCAGTGAAGCCAAATGAAGGGTTTAACAAAATCGAAGGTCATTTTCCGTAACTGAGTTAAAATCTTGAGACCGAGTATGAAAACATAGAGCTATCAACAATGTGGGGCATCAATTTCAGAAGAATCCCACGTTGTAGCGGAAGAAGAAAGGAAAGGAATACCTTGATGAAAGCATATAATATAAATATCTAAGTAATTCACAGGTCTTGTACCTTCTAGTAGCCGATACAGAGGAAAAAATGTAAATAACTAGACAACTAGAGACTAATCACCATAGTAGAAGTTATACTAAATTGCAACTAAAACATTCATCAAAGACGTATATGTAAAAAATGACATGAAACATGAAATAACAAAGGAAAACACATAACTCAATTCTCTTTGTATTAATCCTGGCTCAAAACAACTTTCTCTATTACAATCTATCACCAAAAACTTCATCTCTTCCTAGATGTTTATTTAAACAAAAATTCTGAACATTTAGAATTTCCATCGTTCTGGAAACTTGTCAATTACAAATGAAAAATTGGAGCGTTTCATCTCCTCATCTTTGTCTTCCCTCGTAAGGGCAGAGCACCTTCTTTCTCTGCTCTTCTAGCTCCAGAAATAGAACAGGTTGACATCTGTCATTATTTAGCACCAGAAACCTGCCCCTTCACCTGCTCGATGCAAATGACACACCTTTCCACCAACTAGGCTATTAACCTGGAAGGCTCTGCTTGGTTGCTTGCCTCAAAGGTGTAACATCTCTTCGCCAATTGTGGCAACCTTTTCCCTACTTGTTGGTCTTCCGCGATGATGGAGCATAATTGTAAACTTGGTTGTACTAGCCATTTGTCCACTTGTACCATATCGACCTGGCTTATCTGGGATATCTCCACTTGTTCCTTCTCCACGTTTTCTTTGATGTCCAGCAAGTGTTTAGCTATATTGATTGTTCCCAGCATCCCAACACTGCCTTCCTTGTCAAGGTCTAACAAACTTTTACTTACCAAGGCAAACATTTCCTCGCAAGAATTTATCACTTCATTAGCTTTCCCCCTGCTTTCTGATATATTCTGCTCCCAGACCTTCAACAAGATATTTCCTCTAGTTTGTTCTACGATGGATAATTTGGAGCTACCGACCATCTCTATCTTCGTTGTAGCTATAACAGCATCTTGGAAAGTGACCTGAGCTGCCCCGGATTCTCTTTCTCTCAAAGAAATATTTTCTAACACTTGATCTATCGTCTGAAAATGGTTTTGAATGGTTTCTACTTTTACAAGCAGGTTTTGTTGAGCTGTTAATACCTTATATCGGATCTCGGCAGCTTGGGATCAGAACATTTTTATGTCTAAAACTTGATTCTTGGCCACATCCAATTTCGATTGTAACTCTATAAGTTGTTGTCCCTGCTGGCTTACCTGTGTTTGGCTAATTTACACCGACTTGCGCACCTACTCAAGGTCGGATTTGAGTTTCTCGATCTCCTACAGATCGGCTATTCGAGCTTGCTTGAGGCTTTTGCTCACCTCTTCCCTGGCATTCACTTCAGCAGTAGCCACTTTAGCTTCTAACTTACTGATCAAGAGGTTCTTTCGTTTCAACTGGGCCTTCAGAGTTCCAATTGAGTATTGATTTGTTGTAGCATAAGCCCCTAGTGTTCCTGCTATCTCGTCTATGAATTCTTCCTCTTTCGCGGCCTTTCCATCTTTCATGATTTTAAAATTTTTAGCCACTACGCCCTCCCTTTGATATAATCCTTGTCTCACCATGGCCTTCCTTTTTTTATCAAAGAAAAATTCATTAAGAGGCAACTCCTCTTCAGAAATGGGCTTCAGTTCTTCATTGAAGATCCACCCCGCATCGGGATTCCCCTTTGTGAACTGTAAGGGTGTGATAATGGCGATCGGACTGTTGATTTCCTTGGATGATTGTTTTTGGGTAGCATCTGTGGTCGGATTGTTTGACATGAGCAGTAGTGAGTCTCCCAACCCTTTCGAGGGCATCTCTGCTTGACCTTGGGCCTGCTTACCCGGCGTACCCTTTTTGGGGTTTCCTTCCTGTTGGTAGGGGATTTTGGCTCCTCGCTCTGAGGTTTCGACCTCCCCTATTTTCTCTTGGTTCTTCTCCTTGTTAGGACTCAATTCCTTTGAACCTTTGACCCCCGTCTGCTATGTAACTGGAATCTTTGGGGTTTCACCTTGTAAAATCTGAGGGAGACAACTCCGTCGATGCTCCTAGAATTTAAAGAAATCGGCCTTATCTCCGGGTTGCAGGGCTTGAATCCGACTCAGGACTTTTGAGTAGGACCTTGCACCCTGGAATATTTCATCATGAGGGGAATCCTCGTGTTCATATCTCTTCAGGCCACAACTCGCCAGGTGATTGCTCACAACCTTACTAGGGTCGTGCTTCTTGAACTCAATATCCACCAGCTTCATTTCTTCTAAAACTAGAGCCTCGGCTTTGGCATGGCCAAAATCTAACAAGGAATATGTGACAATATGAATGGGGAAGGGCGGCCATACCTTCTTTGATACTCCTTTGAGATCTTTTCTTATTCCGTTGAGCACAGTCTGCATGGCGATCTCGTGACACAATAGCTTATCTGGAAAAAATAGCGGTAGAGCATATGGGAGGATAGAGGTGTCGAAAACCCTTATATATGTAATTTCCACCTCTATATACCAATCTTCCATGCTACTCAGGTTGGTCGCGACGCTATCCAAAATCCTAGGCGGCGGTTGGCCGAAGATGGCGACGTGCAATGGCACCATTACCCAATTGAAGATTTCGTAAATGAATTCTTTGGCATTATCCTCCCAAAGCTTCGAGTGGTAAACATGAATAGGCTCTGTATTATATGGAGCCCAGCTCCAGTTCATTAGTGGGAAGGGTGTCATGAAGCAGATGGCATCCATGATATAAGCAGACATAAAGAACGAAGCCACTTTCTTACTTGCCCTCTGTTCTCAATATTCGGTAATTCGACTGGTCAGACTGTCAAACAACAGTTTGGCCTAGTCAAAGGAGAAGCCCTTGGTAACTGTATGAATGAGCAGTACCCATGGGAGGAAAAAATGGGTAGTGTCCTTCCTCCCATACAACCTGCAGGCCATCATTTCTATGTACTTGAATTGTGGCTCCAAGGAGGGGATTGAATAGATCCTATTAGTGTCGGCCTTGAATTTCACAATATGTCCAGTGCCCACCTGATCATATCACAATAGGGAAGAAGTTGGGGCCTTGCCGCTATTTTTTGCATCTCTTCTTGAGCGACGATTTTGTATTTGGTTGATAAGTCATCATTCTCGTTGTCGCCAGAATCATCTGAACAGCTTACAGACTCAGATTGCAAAATGTTGGAAACGTATGACCAGGTCTTGACAACATTAATACTCCAGGGCAAGGTATCAGAAACAACATCTAAACCCTGACCTGAACTCTCGAAAGTTGCCTTGGATGTTTTTCGTGGAGCCATGATAGAGAAACCTGCAACTGGACCTCCTGTCGAAAAAATTGAAAAGCACAAACAGCGGTTATCCTAGTGAAATGGTTCTGCACGCAAATAGAAATGAAAACTGAAATAATGAAGGAAAAACTCTCTATATTGGTCATTTAAACCCATGGGTGTCCTTGCCAACAGAACGGTCAAATCACTTAACAGAAATATTTAGAAGTAAAAACGAGATCGTACTATCTGTCACCTTACCGCAAATTCAAATAAATGCCATAAATGCTTGACGAGTCGTAACATTGAAAAATGCAGGATCATTTAAGACTTCATCCATAAACCGCATGTGTTAAAGTTTGTTTAAGGCGCTAATTAATCTATTTTAGATCTTTCAAATTGGTGCACTTATTTTCTAATCCCCTTTTCAACGCTCGCCACATCAGGTGTTTTCGCTCCTAGACATTGAGCCTACAAAAAACCCGAAATCGCGATGGCGCGAGCTAATATATTAGAAGTGATTTAAATTAAGTCTTTTAATTATCCATTCTTAATTAAATAAAATCACGACTTCGGGGATCGGGGTTACGAAGGCACTGCCCTTTGGGGAGACAATCGATGAGTCGCAAAATCACGATAGTAACTGACTAGGGTTTAAAGTGACCTGCTTCTTGATACGAACCTGGGTAACTTTAACACGACTTCACGACTTCACAAGTAGGGGGCTTGAGACACATTCAACTCTTAACTCCCGAGAGAGAGGGTACGAGGTACTAAGAGATGATAAGCCCGCTTAGTTTTTTAGTAATGGTGACTAAACTTAGGGAGGTTTTTTCCACTTCACACGTCGAAAAACTGCGACTTTAGCGGGGAGACACGTGAAACAAATGAAGTCCCAAAAACCAACCTTTTTGGACTTTAGTATAAAACTTCGTGCATTTAGAGAAAGGCAGCTCCAACAACAGGGACGGACGAGGGAAAATAGTATTTTGGGACTTTTGTGAACCCGCCAACCTGGGAACCCACAAATCTGCCATTGGAGAAGGTTGATAATTGGCTAAGTGTTGTAATGCGGTCAGTCGGACTCAGTATAGGTGAGATGAGGTACTTAGGAGACCCGAGAGTCCAATGGTAAAAATGTTGATAGCGGATCGTTCGGGTACAAAATGTAGTTCACGGAACAAGGGATATGAAAGCTTAACACCCGCCAACCCAGGAACCTGCAACTGCAAAAACAGCTAAGTATAGAATAATGTGGCGACTGGTCAAACTCAATACGTGGGAGCATGGATTGGAGATGGGGATCCGAGTGTCCACCAACCCGGGAACCCGCAAACCCATCTTTTTGGAAAAATGACTAAGTATAAAAAACTATAAAGGGAGAAAAGAAGGGAAAAATGAAAAAGGGAATGTGGGTAAGTATAGAAGAGAGAAAAGAAAGGGAGAAAAGAATTTGGTAAAATAGAAAAGGGGAGGGAAATTTTGGAAGTGGGAATTGATCTCAACAAGAGGTTATAGTGGTAGCAGTCAGATTTGACCCCATGTCACACGAGTATGAGCCCACCCTAGTTGTCAATTCCGCTAGCAAAAAACAAAAACATTGGTTGCATGGTTTTTATGGAGAAAATTGTATTGGTTATGGGTTTATTTTCTACCATTTCATGGTTCCTTTGATTTATGGTTCATTTTTCATTGTTGGAATGTCCCTGAAACCCTCTTGGGGACAAAGCCCAAGCCCCTTGGTTTCATTTTTCTTTTAGTATATGGATATGCTAAGGTAGTTGCAAGATATGTTGGGGACAGGGTGAATGAGGGGAGTGTGAGGTCGAGTTGAACCCTCGACCCCATCCTTTCCTTCATACCTCTTATTCCTCACCCTCCCAAGTTGCACTTGGCCCTCCCCATGTAATCCATCCTCCTCTCATATCCTCCCTCTCCCCAATACCTTCTACATCCATGCTTCCCCATTTCTCCTTCCTTCACTCCCCTACTCCAATCGCCCTCCGTCAACCCATATACCTCACTCCATAACTACCTACCCTATTTAATTTACCATCACCCCTCACACCAGATAATAGCATTTTTCTATCCCATTTCTGCCTCATTTTCCTCCCCATATTCCTTAGCTCCTTCCCCCATCATACTCCTTTATCCCCTCCTCTATGCATCCAAAAACACACCACCACTGTTGGCTCCCTCCCCACCTTTTAACCATGAAATATTTTTTTCTCCACCCTTCCTTCACTTGTCCACCATCACTAGAGGTGGTTTCCCTTCCTAGCCACCCATCCACCTCTAGTGGTGGTCGATTCCACTCCCACCATATCCCTTAAAAAGGAAATGGTGGTGGCTACATTCCACTCCCACCATAGTCTTCAAAAACAAAGAATGAGAGTAGTATGGGAAAAGTCTATCTGACCTTATTAAAGATTGGTATTTGCACCCCGCGAAATTCAGGGCCAACTCCAATGGAATCTATTCGATCTCAACCTTGGAGCCACAATTCATGTATGTCGCAATGATGGTCTGTAGGTTGTACGGGAAGGAGGATACCGGTCACTTCTTCCTCCCATGGGTACCGCTAATTCACACAGTGGCTGAGGGTTTCACATTTGATTGGGCTAAGCTTTTGACTGATAGTCTGGCCATCTAGATCACAGAATACCAAGAGAAAAAGACAAGTGGGAAAACGTCCTCGTTTTTTATGTCGGCTTACATAATGGATGTTGTGTGCTTCTTGAAGCCTTTTCTATTAATGAGCTGGAGTTGGAATCCAACCAACGAACGACATATTCATGAATACCATTCGAAGCTCTAGAAGGATAAATCCAAGGAGTTCATATACAATATTTTCAATAGGGTAGTGGTGCCCATGCATATTTCTATATTCGGCCAACCACCCCCCTGGATTTCGAATAAAGCCACCGAAGATTTAAGCCGCATAGCGGACTGGTATATTGAAAGGGAATTTTCATATAATAGGGTTTTTGGTTGCTCTTTTCCACCATATTCCTTACCTCTATTTTTAATAGATAAGTTGGTGTGTCGTGAAATTGCAAGGCAAATGGTGCTTGGCGGGATAAGCAAGGAACTCAAGGGAGTTTAGAAGAAGGTATGGCCACCTTTTCCCATACACATTGGCACCTATTATTTATTAGATTTTTTCCATGCTAAAGCAAAGACCGCAACCCTGAGCAAGATGAAACTACTAGGCATCGAGTTTAAGAAGTATGACCTGGATAAGATTGTGGGCAACCACCTGGCAAGTTGCGGCCTGAAAATATACAAACACAAAATCTCCCCCCATGACGAAGTTTTCCAAGGAGTAAAAACTTACTTAGAAGTTCTAAATCGAGTTCGAGCCCTCTAGTCCGAAGACATTTCCAATTTTTATAAGTTCCAGGAGCACCGGAGGAGAGGGCTCCCCAAAGTTTTGCAAGGTACAGTCTCAAAACCCTCAGGGTCTAAACAAGCGGAGGCCGAAGGCCTGACAGGCACAAGCTCGGATGAACAGGAAGCTCAAGGGAACATAGAAAAAACTAAGGTCCTCAAACAATAATTCGAAGGCCCAAGCCACGAAGAAAGATCCCCAAGGGTAGATAATCCAGGCAGACAGACCGAGGTTAGAGTCAAGATGCATGCAAAGCAGGTAGGAGACCCACTATTTCTCACACCGAATAAATCAAGTACCGATGTTGGTGCGAAGAATATGCCATCAGAAATTGGCAGTCCCATCCCATCTGTCACACCCCTACAATTTTCCAAAGGGGACATTGATGTTGGAGTGATATCTATAGAAGACCTTATGCCTATCACCGCCGAAGAGTTGCCCCCTAGTGAGTTTTTCTTCATCAAGAAAAGGAGGTTCATAGTGAAACGGGAAACACATCACCAAGCAGGCGCAATGGCCAAAAAATTCAAAATATTGACAGAAAGGCTTAGAAGAAGAAGAGTTCGCTGACGAGATAGCGGGAACGTTGGGGGCCTATGCCACCATAAACCAATACTCAGTTGGGACCCTAAGGAGCCAATTGAAACACAAGGATCATTTGATCAGTGAGTTGCAGAGTCGTCTATCATAATTAGAGACAAATGCCCGAAATGAGGCATATAAAGAGCTCGAGCAAGCCAGAGAGGTCAACCGATAGGAAATCGAGCAACTCAAGACTAATCTTGAGGAAATGCAGCAGTCGGTCGAAGAGAGCCAAACACAGGCTGAGCGACAGGAGGGATTGATAAACCAGCTGCAAACTGAGTTGGATCTCACTGAAATCCAGGTCATAAACATGACGATATTCCAAACCCGGGCCGCGGAGATGCGAAGAAGAATAGAAACGGCTCAGCAGAGTTTGCCTGCCAAAATAGAAATCATCCAGGATCATGTTCAACTAGTAGACCAAGCCCTGGACCAAGTCACTTTAAGTGAAAGGAAAGCCCGGGTAGCCCGAAGTACATTCCAAGAAGCTGTCACATCCGCAGCAAAGGAAGAGATAGCCATCGCTTCCAGATTGTCCATTAAAGAACAAACCAGGGGGAATATCCTATTGACGGCCTAGCAACATGATATATCCAAAAACAGGACACAGGCCAAAGAAGTGAGGGATTCTTGTGAAGAAATATTTGGTTCAATAAAAAAAAAATGTTAGAGCTCGATAGAGAAGCTAGCGCTGGAATGTTAGGGAAAATCAAAATAGCCAAGCATCTGGTAGATATCAAAGAAAGTATGGATAGGGATCAAGCCGAGCTCTATCAAGTAAGTCAAGTCGACATTGATCAGATTGAAAAATGGCTAATTAAGTCAAATTTACTATTTCTATCCATCATGACAGAAGATCGACAGGTGGGAGGGAGGATATCGCAACTGGACAAGAAGCGTTACTTATTTGAGGTAAAAAAACAAGTCGAGCCCTCCAAGTCTATCGCCCAGCTGGTAGAGAGATGTATTAAATGTATCGAGCATGGGCAAGGAAAAGATTTAGGAAGCAAATAATGTAATTACACGTGTTTTCAAATTTTTGGATGTCAGGCGACAAGGAGAGGTGAAAGGCCTGCAGAAAAAGATAGGGACAACAAGTGAAGCGTTCCACATGCTTAGCTCATAACTCCTGTTATTTGAATAATTGAATTGTAACACCACATGTTGGTATAAATACATCTTCGATTATGTAAGGAAGGGCTTTTTCTTTTGGCAGATTGTAATAGAGAAATTTTCCTTTGCCAGGATTAATACAAAGCGAATTTTAGACTCCATATTCCGTCAATATTGAGTTATGTGCTTTCCTTTGTTATTTCAGACTTCATGTCATTTTTATATATATCTTTGATGAATGCTTCAACTGCAATTTAGTACAACCTCTATTGTGGTGATCATGTTTTAGTTATCTGATTATTTATAACTTTTCCTCTGTATCGGCTATTAGCATGTACAAGACCTATGGATTACTTAGATCTCTATATTTTATGCTTCATTAAAGTGTTTCTTTTCTTTTTCTTCTTCTGTTGTAGCATGAGATTCCTATGGAATTGATGCCTCACATTGTCTGATAGCTCTATGTTTTCTTTCGTTTCATACTTGGTTTCAAATTTAAACTCAGTTACGAAAAACGACCTTCGATTTTGTTAAACTATTAATTTGTTTCATGGGATTTTTTCTCATATAATCTAAAATTGAATCAGCAACTTAAAAGCAATAATCTCTTAAATTTATGTTCCTTAAATGACTGCCCCTGTTGCAAGGCAACCTTACGTAGAACCTGACCTCTCAGACCAAACCAACATCGCCTTAAACCTCTTAGATACTATCCTAAGAACTGCAACCACCTGGGTCGAACTTGAGCGTTCGTGAGCAGCCATCGAACGGGACATAACCATTCAAGAACAAGTGGAAGTTAGACATAGACAACTTAAAAATCAGCCATAGTTTCTCTTCCAGTTGTTTGCTCCTTTCCATATCTTTTACCCTCTTCTAGATGCCTAGACTCTATACTCCGTAGCCTTAAGTATAGACTCTGGAACAACACCTCCTGTGCCAATCCTGGCACAGAGTGACATGTTTTACTCACTTTGTCTTTGACCGTGGCCCGTTCTGCAAGCAACTTCTCCTTTTCTCTCTGTAGATGGGATTTTTACTACTGGATCATCGCCTGAAACTCGTCTTTCTCACTTTCATAGGTGGTTAGACTGTATCGCGCTACTTGTAATCGTTATAAGGCTTCATCCTTCTCTTGTTTCAAGGATTTTGTAGCCTTCTCCTTCTCTTCCTGGACTTTCTAAAGTCAAGCTTCTATCGCATCTATAATTCTTCTCAATTGGGCTGGTTCATCCTCTAATTCTCCAATCTATGACGCAGTAGGTACTGCGCGAACCAACTGAATAGCTTGTCGTACTTCCTTCAATTCCTTCTCAACCCTTCCATATATCTCTTCCTGCTTCTCTCCATATCTCTGCAAGATTTCCTTGGAAGCATCCTCCATAGCTCCATGGACCAAACTGATATCGTCCTCTGTGAGTGTGGCCTCCAACTGGGGCTTATTAACGTGCGTCTTCTTCCTTGCTAAAGGTTTCTTTGGAGAAATATTCCTCTTCTGCGGTGTTATTGTCCCAACAGAGGGATCCTTACATGGAGGGATGGTAGCTTCGCCTCATCCTCCTCCTTCTTCTCCTTTATTTCCTCCTCCCTACCCTTATGCTTCGTCTCCTCCTCCTCCTGGTGAGTCAAATCCATTATCTTCAGAAACGTTGTACTCCTTGTCAGTCTTTATATCCTGGACTTCCTCCTGCTTTTTCTTCTTCGTCGTCCCACTAGACTGTTCGACATGCTCCACCTGGGTGACCAAGGGATTCCTATGGTGTCAGTGTCAGAGAGTTCTGCATCAGCGATGGGTACAAGGAATTCCTTCAGCCACTCCTTTGTGATCTGCTCCATGTCTTCATCTATTAGCTTGTAGTATGACTGTACTCTTCCTTGTTCTCATCTCTGCACGTAGTGATATAGATGAAATGTGGATCTGCGCGGAACTTTGCTATTTGTCAATACTGGTGCAAGGTGTGCGATGTCATATGCGAAAATGATTCAATGGAAAACTTTAGTTGTTGATAGTATGCATGAAACACAGTGTTGGACTGCCACTGCTTCGTCATGCCATTGGTGTGCCACAAGGTGGAAAACCTAGCAGCCAATGACTTTGATGGTTTGATCTCTAGAAAGGTGGCTCCTTCAGGCATTTTCCAAGCAACAAATGCGATCAAAATGATCAGCCAGCTGTAGTGGAATTTGTATCCCAAATCCTGGGCTTCTCAGCAATATTTCTTGAGTTCATTGATGAGGTAGCTCGCCCAATTCATCTGCATGCCCTCCACACATTTTCCTGCGAGGTCCACCATGAACCCGGTGACCTGTGTGGGGTGGTTCTTCCTTATGAGCTTTCCAGATATGAGTTTCCAAGTGAGGTGTACTACTCTATCCTGTATAGAGGCTACCTTGTAACCTCACTTTTGTTTTTTTACTTCATCATAAGCTTCCTTGATGCACTGTGCCAGGGAGCAGTCTAAGGCCTTCCCTGGATAAAACTGTTGAGGGTCAGATCATTTCATACTTAAGCTTGTAATATGGTGGATCAACGTTGGATCCACGATAATCCTTCGGTTGAGCCACAAGTATCCTCCATGATAGCACGAAAAGAGGAGCTTAACACAAGCGTTAACCTCTTGGTGGAGGCCAAAATGGGGAATCTTCATCACAATTAGCACAATGGACTGTGCCAATCCCTTAATCCATGGCTGGGAGATGAGGCGAGGCTTCTTCCTAGTTGAATTTTTCAAGTAGCGGTGGGGTGCTAGCATAGCATAGTTCTTTTTGTCTCATAGATTGAAGTCGTTGTTCTTCAGTAGCGGCATTTGTCCTAACTGACTCCCGACTACGTGTATTCCTTTTGGAATGTACACAGTGAATACAATGTACTCAAAATCGTGTGGGATGATGTCGCGGTTAACTGCACCGGCCAAAGGTGGGATATACTCTGGTAGGATGGACGGGATTTGATTTGCATTATCCAGATCTCCGCAGTGCTTACTTCGTTGCTTAGTCATGGGATTAACACAGCCATAATGACGTCCAGTTGAAGGTGAAGCATGTAGTCCTCTAGTCGAGGATGCCTGGACACCTTCATATATCGATATGTCATCAATTATATTTCTGAGGACTTCTCTAACTCGCTAGGTTCGCCCGACATCTTAAATTTTAAACAGATGGGTCGGGGTAGATGAACAGATAGGCAGGGTAGAAAAACAGACGGTGACGTCTAGCGTCGGATAACACGGATCGGCACTTAAACAATTTTCCGTTAGCTCAATTAATTACGGGTGGAAAAAAGTGGTCCTGAAGAAGCGACCAATGAGTTAAATAGGCGGGGCATTGTAACAGATTCTTCCAACGGCCAGGAATGCTTCCCTCAATGTGAATTTGTCTATTATGGCGCGGTCTCAATGTCCAAAAAGCGGTCCAACAGCCCATAAATGTGTTTTATAACCATTATGGAGTGTCGTTCTAACGGTCGGTGCGCCTCCAATGGTCATATGACTTCACCAAGGTGAAGTCCCATTCTTTGCGGTCCTATAGTTCTGACAAGGTTCAAAGCCTACGAACCTACCTCCTACACAGTTCCAATCTGCAAAGTCTTCCATCTGTTCTCTGTAGCTTCTTGTAGATTTTCCAACTTAGATTTATTTTTATTGAGATTCCTTGCCTTCTTTCCTGTGATCTGAGTCTCTCTAACTATTTCTAGAATCCTCTTTCAATTTGTATTCTTATCTTCCCCTAGCATAGTGACTTATCACTACTAATGTTCCCTCAAATGGTCTGAAGTTAATATCCCTTATGTTAATACTTTATGGATGGTTATACTTCTTTCTTGAATAGATAGGTTCTTCAAGCCTTCTTGCGTTCTTTCAACCTTGGCAGCTAATTCTCTTTCTTTATGTCCCTCCTGCATTGTTACATTGTTCTGTTGCTTCGACTTATCCTCTCGTTATTTTATTAGTCAATCTATTTTTCTGGCTATGAAATCCCTTAGTTCTTGCTTTTTATTTTTTGTAGCTTCTTCCTTTGTTTTCCTTCTGATTTGATCCTTCTCAATCCAAGGCTTACCTAATAAAAGTGGGAAAGGGGTGTTGTCCCCAATAAACTTAATGACTTCAAATTCCTCTTCGGTCGATGTTCCATGAACAATAATAGGTATACTAGTAATTCTTCCACATAGGGTTATCATCTTTCCTTTAAACAAGCCTATTCTTCCCAATGAAGGTACCAAAGTAGGCTTTCCCAAAATTTTCCAAGTTCTCTCTGTCATAATATTCACTTATGTTTCCTCATCCAAGACACAGTCTATGTCGAAGTCTTCTATTCTTGTACTTATGCACTGTTTTACTTTCAGGATCTCTAGTAAACTGACATCTTTATGAACATCCATCATTTCTTTAAACTGAAATAATGTAGTCTGAACTTTCTTTGATTCTTTCTCTTTATGACTTCCTAACATGCTCTTAGTCTCTTGACTTTCTTCATAGTTTTCTTGTCTTACGTTCATCCTTTAGAATTTAGCAATAATTCTTGGACAATCCTCAACCTCATGACCAAGAATATTACAATAAAGACAAATGGGACCTGCACCAAGGAATTCCTTAGAAAGATGTCCCAGTCTTCTGCAATTATAGCATAGTGTCAATCCTCTTTCTATTTTAAACGTTCCCCAACCTCTTATGTACTGCGCACTAGCATCACAGTCCTCTACCTGCAAAAAATTCTTTCTAGGTTCCTGCATCCACTTATTAGTCCAAAAACTCTTTATATGCATAGGAATGACATATCTTTCTTCATTTCTATTAAATTTACTCAAATCAACTCTTTCTTCCAATTGCGACATAGCCTTCAGACTAGGATAGAATCTATTAAACATACTTAAATTCATGCTTTTGAAACAAAAAATTTCACTTATCTTACTCTTATCAAAGCATAAAGCTTTACCTCTTTTAAGATCTTACCTCTTTTATTCAGATTAGATTTCTCTCTTAGCAAAAAGATTCGCAAGTCAAGTAGAGTACTGCGCACTACAGTAGAAGATCTATGAATAGAGCTTCTCTTTTCTTTACTTTAGTTCCCAGCAATCACAGTTTCAGGTCCCGACAATGGAACCATTTGTTGGCACAGGGGCAGACCCAGGCTTCAACGCTTAAAAACGCACCAACAAAACCCCGACTACTGGCCCTTTCGACAACACCTACGAAGAAGACGAGGTCTCACTCGAGGTAGAAGCAAGCAGGGTTACATGATGCAGGTGTTTGTACCCAGGCTGGTACACAGATCTGTGATAATAACACTTCACAGAGTACTCTAGTAACACTTAGAATATGTCATGCATTAGTTCATTAGCTTAATCAACATCGCAGGACTTATTCAAAGATAAATCGGTGCAGTAACAATAAATGATTACACATCCTGAATACTTAGCAATGAGTAGATCTAACATTCATTTACCCTTTAACACAAGTAAGCACTTAAGCAATAACATATCTATCTATCATACATAATAATCAAAGCACTAAGTAGATTCATGACATAAACAACATAGCACAAATCAAACCAAAGACACAAGATATACGTGGTTCACCCAAGTGTGGGGCTACGCCCACCAACCGCTTCGCCTTCTTTATTATTCATCCAAATCTTACATTCATTTTCTCATGTGCACTAAGCCACGGAGCCATGCTTCGCACCAGATAGGAGATCTGCGCACTGAGCACTAGATCCTCCTTCCCAAAACTAGGTCAAGGCACAGATCCAACCCTCTACCGAGCACAAAGCCTTAACACATATACATTGTTGCACAAAGCAACCCAAACTACTTGCACTTATCTACCAAGACCTCACTACTTCTACCATACATTCTTACTTATTTATAATTTTACAATTTCTTACAAAAAGGCCTAAACATGGGAGAACCCATGGGCCAACATCCCATAACCCATTATAAAAACCCTAAGGAACGCCTTACTGGGTCCACATAGCCCGCAAAATAAGTGATATCTGTGATATTCACTCCGCCCGGGCGCTCCTTCTTCGAACAATGTGTCGACATCCAAAACTGTTCCAAACCTAACCAAGGTTTCCTCAAAACTTGGGCGAGGGCCAACAAGAGCCAATGCTAAGTACAAGTAGTGACATGATCAACATCGGATGCCACACAACTTCCAGGTGGGTGACAAAGTGTGGCTACATTTGCAGAAGGAGCGGCTCCCTGGACCCTACTGCAAGCTTCGCCCACTCTGATATGAGCCATACACCATCACCAAGGTTGTAGGGGACAATGCCTTTGAGCTCAGTATCCCACCATTCCTTGGTTTGCACCCAGTTTTCAATGTGGAGTGCCTTCGGACTTACTTTCCACCTCTACTGGACACATCTGACATGGAAAAACAACTCACACCAACAGAGTTAAACCCGGACTGCATGGAACAAGACACAACTGATCAGATTATGGACACATAGATAAAGAGGACTCGTCAGCAGAGGATCTAGCTATATCAAGTTGTCAAAGCAGGCCAACTCCTTCACCAGGGCAACTGGCTCACCAAGGACCAAGTCCGGCAGAAGTTTCCTCATCTCATGGACGAACTCAATGCAATGGGGACCATTGCTTCCTAAGGGGGGAGGAATGATTCAGGTGTATATTTGTGGACACCCGCCTATTCCACTTAGACCCCCACCATTGTTTCTTTCAGTTTTTCAGTTTCCTTAATTGTAGCACAATTTACTATTTTTGGCAGTTTTCGGGTCTTGAACTTCCGAAGCCATTTTGAGGTCCTAAAATACGTTTTTTGGGAATCAACCAATCATTCGAGATTTAATATATTATTGTCCTAAATTTTGTTCCTCGGATAGATCTTTCTAATGATGTATCATATGCATCAAATGGAGATAGTATGCCAAAGTTACGACCCCGGGAAATTGATGTACTAATTTACCCTGATGGGGCCCATATTATGGTGTTTCATCTCCTAGGGTTAGGTTTTTGGATGTTTACGGTTTCCATTGTTTCTCAATAATATATAGGCCTTTGAGCCTCATTGTAACACAGAGTTCAGAGGCCTATAGCCGCCACATCGCTTCTCAGAGATAAGCTACCAGCGCCCTAGCTAGTTTATGTCTATTATGTCTGTAAACAAGTTTCAATTCTTTGATATTAATGAAATGAAGTGTTATTTCCAATGCATCTTTGTATTCATGGTTATTTGTGTATTTTTTTGTGTTCCTGCATAAATTCGGATCACACCGCATGCATGAGTAATTTTGGATGTCCAAATTACTTCCTTCTAAGCAAAAGGGAATGAATAATAAGAGTATGCTCTAGACCACTGAAAGTTTTGATCCTCTCATCCAAAAATGTTCAAAGTATCTCCATAGAACTGTTGTTGAGCCGCTGCTGCCATAAGTTGATGAGAGTATTCTTTTGATCCAGATAATATTTCAAATGAGCGCTTGAGAGATAATATAATCTTCCGCAAATCATGCTTTAATGTGGTTTAATAAGAAATCTCCTCGATCCCTTCACCTATTAATGACAATCTTTACGGGACCTGCATGATGATTTATTAGCATTTAAACCATACTAAATGTGTATTGGGAAAAGCATGAAGGTGGTCGGGACGGACGAGGGCAAATAGTATTTTGGGACTTTTGTGAACCCGCCAACCCGAGAACCCGCAAATCTACCATTGCAAAAGGTTGATAATTGGCTAAGTGTTGTAATGCGGTCAGTCGGACTCAGTATAGGAGAGATGAGGTACTTAGGAGCCCTGAGAGTCCAATGGTCAAAATGTAGATTGCGGATCGTTCAGGTACAAAATGTAGTTCACAAAACAAGTCATATGAAAGCTTAAAACCCACCAACCCATGAACCCGCGACTGCAAAAATAGCTAAGTATAGAATAATGTGGTGACTGGTCGAACTCAATACATGGGAGTGTGGATTAGAGATGGGGATTCGAGTGTCCACCAACCCAGGAACCCATGAACCCACCTTTTTGGAAAAATGACTAAGTATAAAAAACTAGAAAGGGAGAAAAAAAGGGAAAAAGGAAAAGGGGAATTTGGGTAAGTATAGAAGAGGGAAAAGAAAGGGAGAAAAGAATTTGGTAAAATAGAAAAGGGGAGGGAAATTTTGGAAGCGGGAATTGATCTCAACAAGAGGTTATAGTGGTAGTAGCCAGATTCGACCTCATGTCACACGAGTACGAGCCCACCCTAGTTGTCAATTCTGCTAGCAAAAAAAAATAAATTGTTTGCATGGTTTTTATGGAGAAAATTGTATTGGTTATGGGTTTATTTTCTACCATTTCATGGTTCCTTTGATTTATGGTTCATTTTTCATTGTTGTAATGTCCCTGAACCCCTCTTGGGGACCAAGCCCAAGCCCCTTGGTTCCATTTTTCTTTTATTATATGGATATGCTAAGGTAGTTGCAAGATATGTTGGGGACGGGGTGGATGAGGGGAAAGTGAGATCGAGTTGAACCCTCAACCCCATCCCTTCCTTCATACCTCTTATTCCTCACCCTCCCAAGTTGCACTTGGCCCTCCCTATGTAATCTATCCCCCTCTCATATCCTCCCTCTCCCCAATCCCTTCTACATGCATGCTTCCCCATTTCTCCTTCCTTCACTCCCCTACTCCAATCACCCTCCCTCAACCCATATACCTGACTCCATAACTCCCTACCCTCTTTAATTTACCATCACCCCTCACACTAGATAATAGCCTTTTTCCATCCCATTTCCGCCTCATTTTCCTCCCCATATTCCTTAGCTCCTTCCCCCATCACACTCCTTTATCCCCTCCTCTATGCATCCAAAAATACACCACCACTATTGGCTCCCTCCCCACCTTTTAACTATGAAATATTTTTTTCTCCACCCTTCCTTCACTTGTCCACCATCACTAGAGGTGGTTTCCCTAACTAACCACCCATCCACCTCTAGTGGTGGTGGATTCCACTCCCACCATATCCCTTAAAAAGGAAATGGTGGTGGCTCTCCATCCCACTCCCTGGGTACAGACATCCCTTAACCACCAGAGGACCACCTCCCCTTAAAAACCAAAAAAATCAAATTGTTATATTTATGTAGATCAAAATTATGTATTTTGGTTATGGTATAGATCAGAGCTATATAAAAAAAATTGAGTTTTGAGGTAAATAAGGACATTGAGAAAAAAACATCATAACTTGGTCATTTGAAGGTCAAATTGAGCCTAGAAATAACCTAGACAATCATAATGGAGAGCATTTCACTCTGATAAGAGTGTGAACTAGTAATTGATTAGAGAATTTTATTGGTAGTCCTAAGAGTGAAGAAGGGCCCTAATTGAAAATGAGGCTAGTGTTAGAAATGAGGTAAATTATATGCATTGAGACTGAATCTTTGGGTTTTTTAGGCTCCATATACCCAACTGGTGCTCAATCCCAATGGTTTGTTGAGACCTTTCAGAGGCCAAATCTTGCTCAATCTCAGCCTGATTTGTGCCAAACAAAATGAGATGTATTGTAGAAGTACAACAAGTCACTCATGGCTCATGTACCTTCAGATATAATGTTGTTATGCACTTTGGAACAACTAAACATATTTTCAAGCCTAAGGGTCTTTTGTCCAAATTGAGTTCAGTTAGAGATTGTAAGTTGTCAATTGTTGGGTTGTGGTATACAATGAAGGGAGGTTATTTTCAGGTACATAAGATGTCCAAATGGAAAACATCTCATAAATCATTTCACTCTATTTCATGACCCTTTCCTTTGAAAGCAAGGCCAAGACCAAGATCCACCCAATCATGGGCTTTCTTTCTAGCAATTACAGTGGTCTTGGATGGCCAATTTCACACCTACTTTTCACCCCAACTTACAAAAGAAAGAAAGTGGCCAAAAAATGGCAATCAATTGAAGGAAAAAATTGTGAGGCCTAGTTGATGTTGTGGTACCTTTGACAGCTTTACCCAAAAAGGATTTCTCAAAGCCACTTTCTTTGATGGAATTCTAATTTTTTTTTCAATTATGATTTAATTTCAATTTTAGCAATCCAAAAGAACATTCTAGAAAGTGTTTTGTAAACCCATAGTATCATTTTGACCATGGGATTTGGCAGCCTAACTCCACCTTGTCTTCTTCTATAAATAGGAGGTTTGTTCATGTATTATTCAAATATTGTTGAATGAAATTAATTGAGTGTTATTGGTTTTTCTCAGGGTTCTTAGTCATTTTTTATCTCCATTTGTTCTCATGTTCAACTATTAAGGATTGGATATCTCTGTGTCTAGGGTTGAGGGATAGTTGTAGGATTTTTTTATGTTAGTTATCTCCAAGAGCGATTGGTTAGCTAAGTATCTAGTCAATATTTCCTTGGTTATAACATGTAGATTTCTTCTCAGTAATAGTTGTTGCTTGTCAATTTGTATGATATTTTTTGCATGTTTGTTGAATAGAAAGCATCTATTCAGCTCAATTGGTGGAAATAATACACAATAATATCTTAGGATAGCCTATACCCCTTGCTTGTATTTTTGGTCAAAGTAGCGAAGCTCTTCCTTCCCCCTTATTATGTTTGTTTTGGTCTTTTTCTTATATTTTGTGTCATTGTCCTAAATAGGTAAAATGACAATTCTTTAGTCGATTTACCCAGTTTTAGGACAGCCTTACCTCTTTGTTATTTTTTATGTTTGTATGTTGTCCTTCCTCTAAATTCAATTGTCTTTTATCATTGGTAAACACTAAAACTTTGATAACCATGCTAGGAATCTACTAGTTGCCCTTTTTGTTTCTCCTAAGTGGTGGGGAATCATCCGAAGATGTGTTTTAGGAAAAGGAGCTAGTAGGGAAGTGCATCCAAAAAACCATGCAAAATAACTCAATAGCCATGTAAACACACCTCAATTTTCTTTTGGATTTACCTTTTCATGTTTACAAAGTTTCAATAGTTAAATATTTTCATTATTATCACGCTTTTCACACAATTCCAATCACTTGTTTTTAACTTGTTAATACATTTCATCCTTCTAACTTAAAAATTGCTTTGCACATGGTCTCTACACAACTCACAAAGAAATTTAACTTCATTCCTATGGGATTTGTAGCATAGTTCTATTTTTTCTTTCATTAGAAATTTATTGTGTTGTGATAACTCTAGTTGAAGGCAAAAAGGTGCATAATGCATTGATTGGGCAATGGTTGGGTTTCGTGGAAAACTTTAAGAATGTGATATTTATCCTAAAGTGTATATAGTGA
>ML778234.1:2585743-2599513 GCA_009831015.1 Picea engelmannii | reverse complement strand
ACCATTGATCCGTGTCTTAACACCCGATTGGTCCATGATCTCTATTTAAAGAGCATGGAGGGTCATTTGCCGATGATCGATTGTGAGAAAATCTCTTGTAAAATCTCTCTGTAATCTTTTTTCTTTGCATTAATAAACTGCTCCAAGTGGCCACATTGGCTGGGGCCGTGGATGTTTCCCCATAGGGGTTTTACCACGTGAAAACATCGGTGTGTTGATATTTGATCTAGTTATGTGAGTGGTTACCGAAGGTGTTCGTCCTCTGTTGGAATACCTGTGTTGTCGAACACAATCAACAACTTTTTCTTTAACAACTTCATAAATTCATCTAATGCCATATCAAAAATGGTTGTATGTCCTCCCTTGTTCATTTTATCTTGGTCAATGGCGTTGAAGAATTTCATCGCTTCCTACATATGTTTGTCTTGTTGATGTAGGTCAGGGTATATATGTTGGTCTCTCCTTTATCGACTTGATAGGTCTAGATACATATCTTCACCATATTTGGAATGTGTTACTACATGAAGGTTCTTCGAATTCAAAATATCTTTTTTGGGTACTATGTGCAAGATATTTACATTTCTTTTGTTCATGAATTTTTCTAGTAAAATTAGACAGTATTCTAGGGAATGAGCTCGTACTCCACAAATGTTACAAAAATTTAGGTCAATTTTATATTTTATTAGGAAGTCTAGGTTGATATTATCATCTTTCCAACAATTAAAGCAATAGTAACATACTCTTCCATGTCCTTTACCAAAATTTCTTCATCCTTTGCCTCGACCTTGATAACCACCTCAACCTCTTCCTACATACCCATTTCCATTTTCTTGGTCGACATTTTTTTCATCTTATCTTGGTCGACGTTGTTGAAGAATTTCATCGCTTCCTACATAATTTTGTCTTGTTGATGTAGGTCAGGGTATATATGTCGGTCTCTCCTTTGTCGACTTGATAGTTCTAGATACATATATTCACCATATTTGGAATGTGTTACTACATGAAGGTTCTTCGAATTCAAAATAATTTTTTTTGGCACTATGTGTGGGATATTTACATTTCTCTTGTTCATGAATTTTTCTAGTACAATCAGACATTCTTCTAGGGAATGATCTCCTACTCCACAAATGTTACCAAATTTTAGGTCAATTTTATATTTGATTGGGTAGTCTAGGATGATATTATCGTCTTTCCAACAATTAAAAAAATAGTAACATACTCTTCCATGTCCTTTACCAAAATTTCCTCATCCTCTGCCTTGACCTTGATAACCACCTCGACCTCTTCTTATATACCAATTTCCATTTGCTTGGTCGACATGTTGGTCGGTCACTTGTGTATGATATACTGAGTGAACATTCAGTCTATTCTTTTCATTCATCCGACATTATTGAGTGAAATTATTATTCTGTTTGCATATATGGCACCGCTTGGGTCGTTCATTCCTTAGATTGTACGAGAAATCTCTTGTTGTATGATTTGTTGAGGCTTCGAAAATATCACAATATGTTTCAATATGGATGTTATCACTACTAGGTCCAACACATCACTGAATTTTTAGTAATATTTTGTTTGTCGCTCACTTGAAAAAATGGTACACAAGAGTTCGTTGTGTGCGATCGACATGTTTTTTACTGATTATTGTAGCTTTGTGAGCTTGTCTTTCAATATTTTTTCAGCGATTATCAAACACAAGTCACCTTTGATGTAGGAGCATCGCCAACTCAGCAAGCATGGAGCCAGCGCATGTGTTTTTAAAACACATGACATATAAGCTTGATAACTCTTTTTGAATTTTCATTTAAGATGAAGCGCCATATCCTTCAATGAAACATTTATGAAGGAGCGCCTGTTGTATTGTATCAGACCTCGAGCCATACGCTCTTGTCTGAAATAGATAGGAGGCATTTAATCTAGTTAATGCAGGTAGATAGATGTTTAATTCTAGATTAGACAGTTTAGAGTTCGAGAGGGAAAACGGATATAGACACCCTCCTTTGTACATTATTCAAGATTCAGAAGCATTCAGAAGAGAGAACAAGCAAAGAAATCGTGAAGAACACCCATGTACAGATGTTTTTGAATTAATAGAAGAGAGTCTTTGATTCAATTTCATGGCTGCTGTTATTTCTCTGTGTGTATTGTTCATGTACTTATGAATGTTTGTTTCTGGTGATGCATTCGCTTTGAATATGTTGTGCATGTGATTTCAGGGTTTAAACTAAAGTCTGAGAGAAGAGAATTAGTTTCAATTGTCTCTCTGTCTGAGTCGGGAGATTCTTGCATAGAGTGTAGTCAAATTCATCCGCATAGAGTGCGTTGATGAAGGCTCCGAAGTTAAACACTTATTCTCATTCACAAAGAAGTTATAGAATTGTTGAGGAAGCCATGTGAAGAGCGCACAGGCGGAGTCAGAGGTCTCAGTTGTTAAGATGAGAAAAAGAAGGCAGAGACTACTGTGGCCAGAGGTGCACAGAGTCTGAGAGACCTAACACTTTGAAGGGTGTTGAAGGTCGAAGCACCAGAAGTGTGCGCAAGGTCTTTGAGAGAACCAGAGTTGATAAGCTTAGGAGGTATAGCACCTTCGTGACAAGAGTTGAAGGTAAGCACAGGGGCCGTGTCAAGAAGGGTTCAAATAAAGAGATGCAGACCCAAGCGTCACAAGACAAACAAGCACTGAGGAGGAATACTTAGCCGTTCTCAGGAGATCCTCGAGAGGGAGTAATTGACAGTCAGGATTCACCGAGAGAACTAACGAAATCCTTCCAGTCATCATATCGTGCGGAGTTGCACAGGGTTTAATCCCCAATGAACAGAGGAGGAGTCATCGGGATATTGACGATATCGAGGTTTCATAAGGTAAGAGAATCAAGGCCTTGAAAGTCTCGAAATCCTGAGAAAGGATCTCAGTCGTTGATCGACAGAACACGTGTCAAGGAGCCAAGGAGCGTCGGGGTTCATTCTATCGGAATATCGGGGTTTCCGAGGATGTAGAAATCTCGTATCAAGAAATTGCGATCCACGATTTCCCGACGAGCGTTTTGGACCATTCATCGTCAAGGACACGTGGCGGAAGATCTTGGCGAGTTGGCGTTTGGAGGCAACGGGGTTTCCAAGGTTGTGAACCGCTTGCATATTGAAATCACGATTGGCGATTTCCCGACATGGTCGGAACCATTGATCGGGGGAGGAAACGTGGAGAGAGATCCCGAGGAGTCAGGGTTCGACATTTCAGGATTTTCGGAGTCGAGTGTAATGCGTAAGTTGAAATCGTGATACGTGATTTCCCGATAGGATTAAGACTGGTAGTGGAGGACAGGTGTCGGAGGATTGAGCCTTGCCTTGAGGAGAGGACAGGTGGCATCAGAGATCGGGGATCGGAGATTCTAGGAGTGTGATTTCTTAGCATTTCAAACTCGCGAACTCCGAAATCCCGATAAGTAGGGAAGGACACGGTCACGTGGGTTGGCAAGGTCACATGCTGAAAGAGTTAGCCTGAGGGGCTAAAGGGTGCAGAAGGTGCCGTCGGAGTTCGGGAATCGGGGATACGAGAGGTAAGGAACTTACGACCTCGCAAGTGCCGATGTCCCGACGATAATTTTCCCTATAGAAGCAAAGAACATGTGGGTGAATGTCCATCGGGTTTCGGGGTTTTATAATCCCCGTTTTTCACAGGTGCAGGACTCGCGATTCCACGAGGTCCGATTTCCTGATCTAACACTGGGGAGTCATAAGGATTGTTCTATGGGTAGAGAAAAGTCCTGATAGGGGATTTGGAGATCATTTCATCTCTTCGGGCCTAAGGGAGAAGAAGGTCCTGGTGTAGCAGACGTGCTATGGGTGGCGCGTTTGCGTCAAGTGGTATCAGAGCAGGAAAATCTCTCTGTTTTCTGTAGCAGAGAAGAAAGGAGATTTCACCATGTCGCCACGGAGAAGAGATAGACATTCACCCGAGCCAGAGGGGGAAAGGGAATCGTCCAGAGAAAGAGGTAGGCCAGGGAAGAATCTGGAAGTAGAAATACAACTGCAACAATTACGCTCTATGATTGTGGATATAGGAATAAAGCAAAGGCGCAAAGCTGATGCAGGAGATACCAGTGAATCCGAGGATGAAGGTGAAGCTGGACAGGGAGCAGGATAAATCCCAGCGAAAGATGCAACAAATGAGCATTTAATGAAAGCCATAGCTCGGATGAGTTCAAAGACAAAGATGGACATTCCGACTTATGAAGGAAATTTGGATACAGAAGAGCTGTTGGATTGGATTAGAGATCTTGACACCTACTTTGATTATGAGGATATCAAAGAGGATAAAAAGGTTAGACATTCTGTCACCAAATTGAAGGGACACGCAGCATTATGGTGGGACGAGCTTCAAGCAGATAGACGCTGCAAAGGTAAGCAAAAGATTAAAAGTTGGGATCGAATGGTTGCGAAGATGAAAGCAAAGTTCATCCCAAGGGATTATCAAATCACACTGTTCAGGAGGATGCAGAACCTGAGACAGAAGTTGATGACGGTGAAGGAGTACACCGAGGAATTTTATAAGCTCAATATCAGAGCAGGTCATCAGGAGAGCGATGATGAAAAAGTTGCCAGGTATATGAATGGCTTAAGATACGATATTCATGATGAGATGAGTATGGCAACCGTCAGAACAGTAGAGGATGCGTATCAGATGGCATTAAAAATTGAGGAAAAGCTAAGTTGTAAGCAAGGACAGCGAGGCCGAGGCAGGAGCCAACCAAAAGGTAAGTCCATTGCTCAAGATAGATTCCATAAATCTAAGGATGACTGGAAGAAGTCTCAGACCAAAATAGAAAGAGGTGGAAGTTCACAGCGAGTTCAGCACGCTGAACAGCGAAGGCAACAAACAGAACAAGGCAAAGGATACGCTGACGCAAACACATTTCCTCGTACCAGAGGTAGAGGAAGAGGCAGAGGTGGAATCATCACATGTTACACATGTGGGAAAAATGGACATAAGGAAGTTGATTGTCCAGATAGGAAGATAGATAAAGGAGAAGCTCACATCACCCAAGCACAGAGGCGAGATGCTGAGGAAGAGGACGCAGAAGACGGAAAGTCATTGATGATGCGTAAGGTTCTCTTAACACCCGAGAAGGAAGTGGAGGACGCAGTTCAAAGAAACAGGCTTTTTAGAACCACATGTAAGACCAAAGATAGGAAATGCCAGGTCATTGTGGATAGCGGAAGCACAGACAATCTCGTTTCGACCGAGATGGTGGAAAAGCTAGAATTGGAAACAACTGATCATCCGAGGCCATACAAAGTTTCATGGCTACAGAAGGGACATCAGGTAAATGTCACTAAACAGTGCTTAGTTGACATCAAGATAGGAAGATACAATGATATGATTTTATGCAATGTTATTCCTATGGATGTATGTCATGTATTGCTAGGCAGACCATGGCAATATGACATAAATTTAATTCATGATGGGAAGATGAAAATGTACACTTTGGAGAAGAATGGAAGAGCACATACGCTGAATCCAATTAAGGATAAAGGAGAAAAAATAGAGCCGAGAAATACTATACTTCTCATGAGTGGGAAGGAACTTCTGGCAGAAGTAAAGAAGAAGGAAGACCCACAATTATTTGTGGTCAGAAAACCGAAAGTTTTTTTGACCAGCACAAGGGTGGATGATCTTCCAAAGGAAATTCAGGAACTACTGGAAGAGTTCGCTGATATAGTGGTGGACGAGTTACTTCATTTTTTGCCGCTGATGAGGAGCATAAGCCATCATATAGACCTCATACCAAGAGCAATTTTTCCCAACAAAGCAGCGTACAGGTTGATGCCGCAGGAGAACGAAGAGGTCAAAAGGCAGGTACAGGAGCTGCTGGATAAAGGACTGGTCAGGGAGAGTCTAAGTCCGTGTGTCGTTCCAATGGTACTAAGTCCGAAGAAAGATGGAGGTTGGAGAATGTGCACTGATTCCAGGGCCATCAACAAGATAACCATCAGGTACAAGTTTCCATTGCCGAGAATGAATGACTTGATGGACTGCTTGAGTGGAGCAGAGTTTTTTTCAAAGGTTGATTTGAAAAGAGGATACCATCAAATTCGCATGAGGGAAGGCGATGAATGGAAGACAACCTTCAAGACTAACGAAGGTTTGTATGAGTGGTTGATCATGTCGTTTGGCTTGACGAATGCACCAAGTACATTCATGAGGCTGATGAATGAAGTGCTGAAAGAGTTTATTGGTAAGTTTGTCATTGTTTATTTGGATGACATCTTGATTTTCATCAAGTCAAAAGAAGAGCATCTAAAGCATTTAGTTGCAGTAATGAGGAAACTACAGCAAGAGAAGCTGTTAATCAACATGAGGAAGTCTTCATTTATGAAGAGAGAACTCATTTACTTGGGGTTTGTCATATCAGCAAATGAATTAAAGATGGATCCAAGTAAAGTAGAGGTGATTAAGAATTGGCCATCACCAAGAAATGTTTTCAAGGTGAGAATTTTCCATGGACTGGCAAGTTTCTACAGGAAATTCATTCGAAATTTTAGTGGAATTAGCGCAACAATGATGGACACAGTCAGGAAAAGACATAAGTCTTTTCATTGGACTGAAGAGGCAGAAAAGAGCTTCAATCTGTTGAAGTGGAAGATCACAGAGCAACCAGTGTTGGTGTTGCCAGATTTTCAGAAAGTTTTCCAAGTCAAGTGTGATGCGAGTGGCTTTGCCATAAGAGTGGTCTTAAGCCAGGAGGACAGACCAATCGCATATTTCAGTGAGAAGCTGGATGAGGCAAAGGTGAAGTATTCAACGTATGATAAAGAATTTTATGCCATCACACAAGCGTTGAAGAAGTGGAGGCATTACTTGATACCCAAGGAATTTGTTCTGTATAGTGATAATCATGCACTACAGTTTGTAAGTCAACAAGAAAAGTTGAATTGGAAGCATGCTAAATGGGTAGAGTATATGAAGAATTTTACATTTGTAATTAAACACATTTCAGGGACTGCTAACAAAGTGGTTGATGCTTTGAGCAGGAAATGTTTGTTGTTGCAGGAGTTCCGAGTCAAAACATTGGGTTTTGAAAATCTAAAAGACATGTATGCAGGTGATGCATATTTTGTGGAGGCATACGAGGCAGCTGAGAATCCAATTCTCAGAGACAGAAGCCCGTCGATGGGTTACATGATCCAAAATGGATTGTTATTCAGAGGCAATCAGTTATGCATTCCACATTGCTCCATGAGGGAGAATTTGCTAAGAGAAAAACATAGTGGCGGATTAGCAGGACATTTCGGCCACCATAAGACATTTGCAAAGCTGAGTGAAGCCTATTTCTGGCTGAAGATGTGAACAGATGTCAAGAAGTTTGTTGACAGGTGTAGGATTTGTTAGCATTCAAAGGGCAAGAAGAAGAATGCGGGATTCTATCAATCCTTACCCATACCTGAGAGACCGTGGGATGAAATCAGCATGGATTTCGTATTAGGATTGTCGAGGATGCAAAGAGGACATGATTCGATCTTTGTGGTGGTTGACAGGTTCTCAAAGATGGCACATTTTATTCAATGCCATAAGACCAGCGATGCGACTCATATCGCAAACTTGTTTTTCAAAGAGATCGTCAGACTTCATGGTTTACCCAGAAGCATTGTATCGGACAGGGATACAAAGTCCATTGGACATTTTTGGAGGACACTCTGGAAGAAGATGGGAACTAACTTAATGTTCAGTTCTTCCTATCATCCACAGACAGATGGGCAGACAGAGGTGGTCAACAGAAGTCTTGGAGATTTACTCAGAAGCCTGGTGACAGAGCACCACAACAGCTAGGACAATGTGTTACCACAGGCAGAGTTCGCGTACAATGATTTAGTGAATCAAAGTACAGGAAAAATCCCATTTGAAATTATATATGGCAGGCAGCTGAAAGGAGTTTCTGAACTGAGGGACTCAGAACAGATAATCACAAAGAGTGCAAGCGCTGAAGAATTCGCAGAAGCGATGGAAGAACTTCACAGCAGAGTGAAGCAACGATTGCTGGAGTCGAACCAGGAATACAAGCACGGAGCAGATCAACATCGGAGGCAACTTCAATTCGAATTTGGTGATCTAGTTCTAGCACATATGAGGAGAGAAAGGTTCCCAAGGGGAACATACAACAAACTCAAAATGAGGAAAATTGGGCCATGCAGAGTCCTGAAGAAATTGGGGGAAAATGCTTATGAGATTGAATTGTCGGATGACATCGGAATATCTCTGACATTCAATGTTTCAGACTTATATCCATATAAGGCTGAGGAAGCAGGAACTGGAAATAATGAGCAGCCAGAGATCCAGTGGCAGAAGCAGATGCCGATGGCAGAAAGGCCACAGATGGAGCGCATACTTGACAAGAGGGTCAGCAAAAGAACCAGGCGGAAGGAATACTTTGAATACCTAGTCAAATGGAAGAACCACCCAGTGGAGGATGCCAGCTGGGAGATAGAGGCACTTATCCAAAAGCATGGACAGACCGTGCAGGAGCTCATGGACAGGAGCCCATGAATATTTTCAAGTCAAGGAGTATGATGCAGGAGCATCGCCAACTCAGCAAGCGTGGAGCCAGCGCATGTGTTTTTAAAACACATGACATATAAGCTTGATAACTCTTTTTGAATTTTCATTTAAGATGAAGTGCCATATCCTTCAATGAAACATTTATGAAGGAGCGCCTGTTGTACTGTATCAGACCTCGATCCATATGCTCTTGTCTGAAATAGATAGGAGGCATTTAATCTAGTTAATGCAGGTAGATAGATGTTTAAGTCTAGATTAGACAATTTAGAGTTCGAGAGGGAAAACTGATATAGACACCCTCCTTTGTAAATTATTCAAGATTCAGAAGCATTCAGAAGAGAGAGCAAGCAGAGAAATCGTGAAGAATACCCATGTACAGATGTTTTTGAATTAATAGAAGAGAGTCTTTGATTCAATTTCATGGCTGGTGTTATTTCTCTCTGTGTATTGTTCATGTACTTATGAATTTTTGTTTCTAGTGATGCATTTTCTTTGAATATGTTGTGCATGTGATTTCAGGGTTTAAACTGAAGTCTGAGAGAAGAGAATTAGTTTCAATTGTTTCTCTGTCTGAGTCAGGAGATTCCTGCATAGAGTGCAGTCGAATTCATCTGCATAGAGTGTGTTGATGAAGGCTCAGAAGTTAAACACTTATTCTCATTCACCCAGAAGTTATAAGATTGTTGAGGAAGCCGTGTGAAGAGCGCACAGGCGGAGTCAGAGGTCTCAGTTATTAAGCTGAGCAAAAGAAGGCAGAGACTATTGTGGCCAGAGTTGCACAGAGTCTGAGAGACCTAACACTTTGAAGGGTGTTGAAGGTCGAAGCACCAGAAGTGTGCGCACGGTCTTTGAGAGAACCAGAGTTGATAAGCTTAGGAGGTATAGCACCTTCATGACAAGAGTTGAAGGGAAGCACAGGGGCCGTGCCAAGGAGGGTTCAAACAAAGATTTGCAGTCCCAAGCATCGGAAGACAAACAAGCGCTGAGGAGGAATACTTAGTCGTTCTCAGGAGATCCTTGAGAGGGAGGAATTGATGGTCAGGATTCACCGAGAGAACTAGCGAAATCCTGCCAGTCGTCAGATCATGCGGAGTTGCACAGGGTTTAATCCCCAGCGAACAGAAGAGGAGTCATCGAGATATTGACGATATCGAGGTTTCATAAGGTAAGAGAATCAAGGCCTTGAAAGTCTCGAAATCCCGAGAAAGTATCGCAGTCGTTGATTGGCAGAACACGTGTCAAGGAGCCAGGGAGCATCGGGGTTCAGTCTATCGGAATATTGGGGTTTCCAAGGATGTAGAAATCTCGCATCAAGAAATTGCGATCCGCGATTTCCCGATGAGCGTTTTGGACCATTCATCATCAAGGACACGTGGCAGAAGATCTTGGCGAGTCGGCGTTTGGAGGCATCGGGGTTTCCAAGGTTGTGAATCGCTTGCATATTGAAATCGCGATCGGTGATTTCCTGATATGGTCGAAACCGTTGATCGGGGGAGGACACGTGGAGAGAGATCCCGAGGAGTCGGGGTTCGGCATTTCAGGATTTCCGGAGTCGAGTGTAATGCGTAAGTTGAAATCGTGATACGCGATTTCCCGATAGGATTAAGACTGGTAGTGGAGGACAGGTGTCAGAGGATTGAGCCTTGCCTTGAGGAGAGGACAGGTGGCATCAGAGATCAAGGATCGAAGATTCTAGGAGTGCGATTTCTTCACATTTCAAACTCGCGAACTCCGAAATCCTGATAACTAGGGAAGGACATGGTCACGTGGGTTGGCAAGGTCACATGCTGAAAGAGTTAGCCTGAGGGGCTAAAGGGTGCAGAAGGTGCCGTCGGAGTTCGGGAATCGGGGATATGAGAGGTAAGGAACTTATTACCTCACAAGTTCCGATGTCCCGACGAGAATTTTCCAGATAGAAGCAAAGAACATGTGGGTGAATGTCCATCGGGTTTCGGGGTTTTATAATCCCCGTTTTTCACTGGTGCAGGACTCGCGATTCCGCGAGGTATGATTTCCTGATATAACATCGGGGAGTCATAAGGATAGTTCTGTGGGTAGATAAAAGTCCCAATAGGGGATTTGGAGAGTGTTTCAGCTCTTCGGGCCTAAGGGAGAAGAAGGTCCTGGTGTAGCAGACGTGCTCTGGGTGGCGCGTTTGCATCAACCTTCATCATCCATTTTGATCTGTTTTGTGAGCTTGTCTTTCAATATTTTTTCAGTGATTGTCAAACACAAGTCACCTTCATCATCCATTTTGATCTGTTGTTCTTTTTTCAGTATGCCTTTGCAGATCTGAAGATCATACATTCGAAGGGGAATTATGATCTTTTGTAGTAGTCATACTACATAGGATTGTGCTAGGATATTTTCATCAATTACTTAAGGGATTTGGCTTAATAAATATTTAAACCTCTTATCATATTCTCATATTGTTTGACCCAAATATTGCTTGATATCTCTTAGATTTTGTGCTACCAAGTGACTATTGTATTTATTTTTGAAGAAATTAAGTAATTTTTTTTTTATATCTTCCTTAGATAATTATTAATTTTTTGTATAATTCATAAAACAAGTAAGATCTCTAACTGAAAGGGGAGCACTGAATTGTTCCATTTTTTCTTCCTTGTCAGTTATGTCATCTACGTCCTAAAATTTATCATAGAATAACCAATTCCTCTTAAGGTGTTTTTTACCTTCGTAAATCGAGATATGATTTAGAACCATATTTACTTTCTGAGGTTTCTTTGAAAGTGGAACTATTGTAAGGGTTTGTGTTGAGGTTGACTGAGAGGTCAGATTACTTTCTTGAGTCAGGTTCTGGGTTTTCAACTTGATTAATTCAATTACTAACTGTGGTCATTCTTTTCTTGGGCTTCGATCATCTGTTTGACAATATTTGTCTAAATACTCAATGAATCATCCTCTATAGGGTTGTGACAGTTAATTTTCACTATATGTTGAATTGGAATCTTCTAAAAGTAGATTTGTCATGGGGTGAAGTCTGTGAAATCTCTTACATGAATAATTATATCTTCTAGTCATTTTTAATTGTTTTCTAATGCTTCAATTAGCATTGTATCTCTTATTTGACCAATGCTATTAGTTCAACCCCACACCCACTGTGATTATGTATCTATGTGAAGTCTTTGTCGAAGGAATTTTTCAATACACGTTCTAGGACTTCTTACAAGAGAAAGCTCAATTGTGAGTCTTGAATCGTCGATCTCCATGTCGACTTGGTCATTTTCTTGTTGGGTTCCATCGAGTTACATACTCAATTGCAAGCTTCCACTCCTCCCAGGAGTCATCGGAGCACTCTCAAGGGCTACTCCAGTGATCTATCATGCATAGGTAGGTTTTATATGATATTTTTGGAGATCCCTCTCATTTCCCAACACTTCTCATTTCTTTTCCCTTTTATCCCACTCCATTTTTTGAATATCCACTGAACACTTATGGATCTACATTTGATGTGCATATTTCACATTTGAATTAGTTATCTTTCTCTCAACTTTTGGCATTTTTGACTTGGGTGTGGTTCGACATAAGTTCAAATTTGTCCTTAACTTCTAATTTAACTTATATCATCCCACAAATCATTCAGCCCCACCATGCCGAATCGACTTACTCACAATCAACGGTTTCCAATGTCATTTTTTGTAAGCTCATTTCTTTAAAATGCTATCCCAAGCTTTTCTAGTATCTTTGCAGTTAACTTCCAAGAATTCTTCCCACTCTTCTTCTCTCTTCTTCCAATTGGATTTTGGAGGATGATTTCTCAAAGGGGATCGATACTCGACAATGTCATTGAATCCTTTGTCTAAGAGGAATTCATGCAACATGAAAGGGATGGTGCATCCATCGTGCAATTATGTATAGAATTTGTTCTTGATGGTTTGGAGTAACTCTCTATCTTAGACTACTTTATCTTCGATGTAATATTCCACATTCCTCTCGTCACTCTTGTTTATGTTTCTTCTTCCTCCTTTTACGATATTGTGCATAAATTTCTCATCATAAGTGGGTTTGCACATTAGGATGATTGAGATATGTGAATAACGCTTTTGGAATGGCTTCAAGGAATCGTTTGTGAATTTCTAAGAAGAATTGAGTGAATGCTTCAATGAGATTTATTCAATTCATTATTTCATAATTCTTGATGTAATTGATAATCTTACTCTCCCACCATTTGTGTATGTCTTCCAAAGTTTGCATCTATGTGTGTTTTTTATGTGCATTCCCAAGTTCAAAGCTACCAACAATGGAACCGATTTTGTAGTCTAGAAGAAAGTACTAGAAGGTTGGCAGCATGTCCTCACACAGAGCATTACAAACTACAACATTATGTATAAGAACACATAGACATATAGAAGAATATACATCAGTGGGGGAGAACCATCAATAACTCTTGTTATATGTATGTCCAAAACAACCTTTGTCTTTCCAATACATGATAGTGTATATATACTTGAGATATACAAATACCAGTTGGTTATGTTAGTACCTAATTTGCAGTGTCAAAATTATGACCTTTGGCCAAGATATCATATTTGGTAGTTCATGTGATATTTTCAAAGACAAGGGAGCTACCAAAAGAAACAAATTTTTGTATCGCATGCCATGACCTGAATCTTGTACCTATCAAAATTAACACTGGATTTTGATGTTTCTTATAAAACATATTGGGATTCTAACCCAATATTCAAGTATATGAAACGTGGGCCCATCTATAAGTCCAATCACCTGAGACCAAGACACAATAAAAAACCACAATAATTGAGAGTCAAATCATTGAGGAAGTGTTCATAGACCCATTCCAAATCATATGACCAAGAAAATTATGTGAAATATACAATATTGTTTTTTTTTGAAAATTTATTTGGTTTTGATCATCTACCCAGCCTCTAATTCATAATCAAGGTCATCACCAAAACCAAGTCACATGTGAGTTTTATTCCAAGTGTAAAGCGCCAAGGAAAGTACCCACAAGGAATCCCATATATTGAATATAATGCACTACATGTCGATATGATTTGAAAATAAGTTGATATATAAAGTGTTGCATTTGTTTATTCCTTGTTGTTCTAGGATAAATTCGTGAGTGCGGACACAGACCAATCTCCACAGATCCACCTGGATCTGGAACAAACTGAGACAGAATACTACTCTTTCCCTAGTTCTAAAGTATTGAATGGACAAGAGAAGAAGGATGATGTACT
>ML778234.1:2522647-2585643 GCA_009831015.1 Picea engelmannii | reverse complement strand
CATGTCATCATCTTGATAACCAAAAATGAGGATAACACTTGTGCATGCAAGATATTTCCCACTGCACAAAGAATAAAATATCAAATGATAAGTGACCAAACCCAAATAGAGGAGCACCTGAATGATGAGGGAAATCCCATGAGTTTCATATTGTGTGTCATGCATTAAAACTCCATCCATACATTTTACAATTGCAAGTGCCTTGAGGAAGAGTTGGCCTATCCAAATGTCAAATGCACCCGAAGCATCAAGTATTAAGAAAAAATAATGTACCAAATCAAGAGAGTATTAACTCAAAGTGATCCGGATTATTTTTGGAACGAAATGAAATCAAAGAAATTACAATGAAACACTCATGAAAATTGTCAAAAACAGAGAAATACAACAATACTTGATTTCTATTAATGAAAGAATTGTAAAAAGACTATAAAAATACAGAGTGAAAGACTCGCTAGAATGGTGGTAGCTTTATGTCTAAGAAGAGATGTGATGGCTATGCTCATTCGCAAGAAGGTGATTACAATGAGGATCTAGAGGCCTTTTTATGATAAACATGAATGCCAAAACCCTAGACATCCAAAAACCTAACCCTAGGAGATGAAACACCAAAAGTCATGTGGGCCCTGTTTGGGTAAGTTAGTACATTAACTTCCCGGAGTCGTAACATTTGCATATGATCTCTATTTTAGGCCCATGATATCCCATTGGAAAGGTATTTTCAAGAAATACACATTATGTCGCCAAACAGTTTGATTGTGGCATGCCAAAAAAACATTGTTTAGGGCCCCAAAACAGACCTGGAAGTAAAACAAGATGTGTTGACATGAAAACATACAAAATAAGCCATTTGGATTAGGTGGAAGGCCATGAGTGCCCACTTGGAAGATTTTTAGTGCTTCATACAACCCCAAAAGTGTAGAACCCACAATTACAAAGAAGTACAAAAGAACGTGTTGAACTAAAAACTAATAAGAGGAGCTAGTTGGAATAGGTGGGTGGCCACCAATATCCACCTGGATCCTAAAGAGCGCAAAGCACTTGAGAGTGTCAAAAGGATTGTTTGAATACCAAAGGTTTCATGATGGTTGTTTACTCTTTTAGGTAAAAGAAAGGTTGACTACTAGAGACCTTAACATTTGAGATACAATCTTTTTCTTCATACAATTACAGGATGCATTTGTTAAGAATTTCATTACACGGGTTTTCTCGTATTTGTGAATATCTAAGCAATATTGGTGACAGAGTTTTCATTTTGGTAATCAATGAAGGAGAGACAATGCTCATGGATTCATGTGCTACGATGCCTAATTGATATTTTTTACCAACTTTCAAGTGTGGTTAGTAATGTTATCTACCATTCAACACTTGATTTTAATTGCTCATAATCAATCTTCTTCAATTTTCCATGGAGAAACTGCATTGGGATCCTATTCAAGGTGAGAATCACATGGATGCAATGATACGAGGCTAGATATTTGCAGTCTTGGCTCAATGTGCATAGAATTTCTATGAGATGGCTCCAGGTAGAAGTTGAATATTCAAAAGAAATATTCTAGTGGTTAAAAATGCAATTGATCCTAATTATAGCTTGTTGTAACCATTGGGAGTGATCACAATAGTGCTTGAGGGAGGTCTCATGTCCAAAGATTGATCTGATGTATATTTCAAGCATAAATGATAAAGAGAAGTCTATCAAACCTACTGTGATGGTTAAATTCATTAAAATTGGATCTGACAATTGTGTTTCCTAAAACAATTTAGCAATGAATAATATGAAGTTTGAGCAGTTCGAAAATCCCACATGTTCATAAAACTTGGATAGTTTGTGGATATTCCAGCTTATTTTCATATTTTAAAGGAAACAATTATGGATCTCTTCCATATTTTAATCCATGATTTTTGATGACTATTCCATCATTTGAGCCTTGAATGGACAGGTAGTAGAACAAGTGGCGAGTCAATTCTAAATACAAATTTTCATGCAAAATACCCCACTCTTATGTAGGACAATTACGTTTCCTAGAACAATTATGTAACATCCCGCTCTTACGCACACTGAGAGAACTTATCCTTCAGGACACTTTCTTGCAAGTGATCTGGATTATTATACTACTGGTCGTTCGATTATGATTATGAGACATTATGGATTGATGATATGTTATTTTGTTGTATTCAGATAGACAAGTGCTATTGACTAGGTTCTCTTGAGTGTGCAGGACTTTGGACATTGAGGATGAAGAGGCATCGATGAAACCCCTTGGACTCCAGATCAAGTCAGGGAGAGGATTGTTGGGTTTGAATGTTATTGATGTGACACATGTACATATGATTAGATGCTATGATGATTGATTATTGTTGTTGACATGATTCGTTGATGGATGCAAGTTGACAATAGCTTGTTGACTAGACTCACATGTGGAGTAGAGGGGTCACACAGGACAACCAGAGACTTGAGGGAGAGGTGTGGACAGTATCCTTGCGACAACCTACTAGCACTCTCGTTGTGGCTCGAACTGTAGGTTAACGATTACCTAGTTCGATAAGACCCATAATGCCGTGAGGGTAGACTGTGATAGTCGTTCACAAGGATTCTAAGGGGCGCACAATAAGCCAGGGGCCTTATTCCTTAGAGGCCCTTAGTCTCCCACAAGATCACCTGGTGGAGTATTGAATCCAGGGGTTTTTTATGTCTACCCTTGGAGCACGTAGTGCGTCTTGAAGGGAACGTCACGCAAGGAAAACAAAAAGAGGTGAGTGGCACCCTTGGAGCATGTAGTGTGTCTTGAAGGGCATGTCGCACAAGGAAAACAAAAGGAGGTGGTTGGTACCCTTAGAGAATGTAGTGCGTCATGAAGGGAACATCACTATTTTAACTGTTAAGTGAATAAACGTAGTTAGCCTTAAAATGAATGATGTGATAAGTAAGATTTAAAAGCAATTTTTCCCTAATGAAAATGTCAACCAACCTAGTATAGTTAAAACCTAGGTCTAAGTAGAACATGTGGTTAAATAATATTAATATTAATAATAAATAAACATGTAACAAGAAGGGGGGTAAGAAATTCAAATTAATTTATTAAAGTCAAATTATCTTAGAGGATTAAAATTTTAAAAAGGGAAATGGGTGTTTTTATCTATTTTCGCTAATTTTAATTTTAGTTAAAAACAAAAGAGGGTAAATGGTTGTTTCATCTACACTTGCTAAATTAATTTTTAATTAAAGAAGGAAAAGGGTAAATGATTGTTTTATCTACACTTGCTAAATTGATTTTTAGTTAAAAATGAAAAAGAGGGAAACTTAAAAGAAATAAGAAACTTAAAGAAAAAGGAGGAAACTTAAAGAAAAGGGGAAACATAAAGAAAAAGTTGAATGTCTAACTTAGTAAGGAATCTTGCCTTGGGAACTTGTTATTTATGAACTCAACTAGGAATTAAGTAAGGTGTAAGTCATTTAAGATTTGTAAGGGAATTTTGGGACACCTAGGAGCATTTTTAGGAATGTTTTTAGGTGGGTGAGGGAAATAGGAATAATTAAATAATTAATAAAATTAATTTTCTAGTGCAACTAGGGGATGGGTGACATGTGTATGGGAGAGGTTTTGCTTAAATAATTAAATGAAAAAGGAATTTAATGAGAATTTGGGAAACTAATTACTTGAAAACTCTATAAAAAGGATGGAGAAGGAGGAGGAGTATGGTCTCATATTTTTGTGTAACGTTACCTTGCTGAATTTTTCCTTGACCGAACTTTCTCTTATGGGAGTTGGGATACCTAGCTCGGGTAACGAGTGGTAGATCGACCTTGTGAGGCAAGATGGGTGCTAGCAGTTCTTTGGTATTTTTTGTGTGGCCCCTTTGCAGCTTGGGAGGATTAGGGGGGAGAGGAGTACCCCTAGAGTTTGTTGGGAGGTATCGGTGAGGTCACATCAATCAAAAAGTGGGAGCTGGACGGAGTGCGCATGGGACAAAAACTACGGAGCATTCACGTTTGGCTAAGGTACACCTATTTAAATTGTTACTTGCAATGAATTTAATTTACACACTCTATTTCTCTGTCCTCGGTTGAAGATTTCATTTCCATGAGCTTTCTTGTACCTTCTTTCCTATGATATTTGTAATCCCCTTGATTGATGTATTATAAAATAATTTCCCATGGCGAACCCAACTTATGATTTCAATGAATTCTCTGTGTTGGTTTTATTGATTATTATGAAGAGATTGTGTTATATCTTCCATCCCTTATCCCTTTAGTCATTAGTCTGTACCTGAGCAGTCGGCCAGGAGATGAATCAATGGTCATCACTTCAGTGTTTAAAGACCTATAGATTCAAATGCCCTGCTTTTATGTGCATGTATGATGAGTGAAGGATAATTTGTTCCCATCTATCTAGCCCTTACATATCTCTATGTTTTTATCTTATGGTTAATCTCTACTCTTGTGCCTTCCTTGTGAATGAGTATCTATGTATATTCATTGATTAAATCTCTAATTTTCTCTGTGTGTTTGCGTGATAAACCCGAGAATTATGGAATGATAAAAAATCTGTGTTTTTGAATTGCCTGTGTTTTTTTTCAATGCTATGACTGCATTTATTTAAATGATATGGCTGCGAATTTATGATATTTGTGAATTTATCTATATGTTTGCATTCTTTTCTTTTATGATAAAACACAACAAAGTTTACATGCGTCCAGTTGAAATCATTTTATTGTTTATCAACCTTTATATTGCGTCCCGATTAAAATTGTTTTATTGCTGAATAATCATTAAATGCGTCCAGTTTTTATTTCGTTGTACTGTTGAATTAAACCTTTACATGTTTTTTTGATGAACTACAATTTACCATCGAATTTCATCGTGATACACCTTTGTTTTAAGGTTGTTGACAGAAAATAGCAATCTACAAAAATATTACTATTGGACAGAGATATCACCGTTGAATTAGATTAATTAATGGACAATAATATTGATTATTTAGACAACGATATATAAAATTAATTCCTTTATTTGCACAACGATATGTTTGTTGGCAACAACTTTTGTAATAGATAGCATTACGTTTGTATTACATAACAGATTTAGAGTTCATGACAGTGAAATTATAAGAGCAATATCCTTAGACTGCATTTTTATTTATTACATTTATTAGACAACGAATTTCTACCTTGATTGATCGCATTTTTATCCTTTGGAATGGTAGAGAATTTTATACCTTGATTAACTGCATTATTATCCTTTGAAAGGCAACAAATTCCTACCTTGAATGATTGCAGTTTTATCCTTTTAAAGGAAGCGAATTTCTACCTCAATTGATTAAGTTTTTATCCTTTGAAAGGTAGTGAATTTCTACCTTGATTGATTGTGTTTTATTCCTTTGGAATGGTAGAAAATTTTATACCTTGATTAACTGCATTCTTATCCTTTGAAAGGCAACAAAGTATTACCTTGATTGACTGCGTTTTCAAACTTGAATGACAACGAATTTATCCTTTGAATGGTAGAGAATTTATACCTTGATTGACTGTGTTTTTATTGGCAGTGAATCCCCTTTTTAATTGTTGTGAGATCTATTTTTTTAATGGAAGCGAATCTGCTTTTAACTGTTGTGAGGTACGATTTTTACTATTGTGAGGTATGCATTTTTAACTATTGTGAGGTATGCATTTTAATGGCAGCGAATTGAATCTTTATGACAATGATTGTATACATAATTTGTGTCTGTGATTTGGCTGCATTTGAGACTGTGTAATAATTGTGTTTTATGGATGTGCTTTAGTTGCGTTGAATGTGTATTTGTTGTGTTTGCAATTGTTGTGTTGAATGCTTCTTATTACAACGATTTTCCTTTTTGGTGATAAAGATGGACTGACAATGATCTGTATATATTGACAATGATTATAAATATGTTCTATGGCATCACTATCATGTATTAAAAGACAATGATAGCATAATTTTAATTGAACAACCGCATAATTCATTTAATAAACAACGATTGATGGTGGACAATAATTTTAATGGAAAACGATCTGTTGAATGAAATTTTTTAATAATAGATAGCCCTTGGTTTTATTGTTGATGTCTTATCCTTCAATAGCACATGATTAGACAACATTATTTAATAGGATTTTATCTAATGTATGATAGATAGCTAATACTACATCACATAGACCGAGTGTTTATGATAGAAAACAAATACTTCATGATAGACAATGAATACTTCATGAAACTTATCATCATCGATATCTTGAGTAGCAATCTAATTGAATATGGGACATCTCAGTTTTAGAATGATATGGTTCCAATGATGGTCGTGATCCTTACTATAATTAGATTTATTATTTTATATGTCCATGGTTTTATATATATGTCTCATTACTTATGCAAACAATAGATTAATTGATTTTCTTTAATGATTGTTCATTTATCCATCTTACATATCTGTCTTTTAACTTCTGCCACAATAGATTAAATGTTGCAATGGTAATAGAATAATGGATTAATTGCTTTTTTAATAGATTACATGATTAATTGTTGATAATAGTTCACTCCTTTGCACTTAGACATCTTTCTTAATAGATAATGGTTTATGGTTTGTTGGCGAAGTCCTTTAATAGCTTGCACAATTTAATTTGAGTGATGTCATCTGGCGTCTTGTCAACCTGTTGCTTGGGTGCGTGGGTATAGTCTTCTTGTCAGTTAATTCAGTCTCCTAGTGTGTTGGATTTATCTTGGGTTAAGGGTCCAATTATGTTGTGTTGCACCATGGTTACATTCACGCCTATTGCCTGGTGATGACATGATTCTTGATGAGGGTATCATCGTGCGCACCGATGGATAGAGGTGAATGATAACCTAGCCAGAGTCTGTGCTTCCCAATGTGGGCGTTGTTCGTTGAATTAATGTTGTCACTTGTTTTGTAATGCCTTAACGCGTTTTGGTTTTGTGTGTCATAGAGGTTTCCAGTTACTGGTCATCAAATATGTTGTGTTGGGTGGGTAGTCGTTTCTATCTATCTTTGATTATCACATGTTTTGTCCAGTTGTATGATGTGCTAGTGTGCTAAGTCGTTGTTGTCGGTTGCTTGATCTATGTGCGTCACGTTCGTTGTCAAGTTGTGTTGTTTAATTGTTTCCATTGTTGTCTTCTTGCTAAAAAACAAAAAAAAAAAAGATTTTTCACTTACTTGCATCCCTTATAGTCGTAACGATGGGGTCGTTACAAATTACAGGATGCATTTGTTAAGGACTTCTTCACATGGGTTTTCTCATATTTGCAAATATCTAAGCACTATTGGTGACTGAGTTTTCATTTTGGTAATCAACGAAGGAGAGACAATGCTCATGGATTCATGTGCTACGATGCCTAATTGATATTTTTTACCAAGTTTCAAGTGTGGTTAGTAATGCTATCTCCCATTCAATGGTTGATTTTAATTTCTCATAATCAATCTTCTTCAATTTTCCATGGATAAACTAGATTGGGAGCCTATTCGAGGTGAGAATCACTTGGATGCAATGATACGAGGCTAGATATTGGCAGTCTTGGCTCAGTGTGGACAAAATTTCTATGAGATGGCTCTAGGCAGAAGTTGAATATTCAAAAGAAATATTCTAGTGGTTTAAAAAAGCAATTGATCCTAATTATAGCTTGTTGTAACCATTGGGAGTGATCACAATAGTGCTTGAGGGAGGTCTACTATCCAAATATTGGTGTGATATATATTTCAATTATAAATGATAAAGAGAAGTCTGTCAAGCCTACTGTCATGGTTAAATGCATTAAAATTGGATCCGACAATTATGTTTCCTAGAACAATTTAGCAATGACTGATAGGAAGTTTGAGCATTTCTACAATCCCACATGTTCATAAAAGATGGAGAGTTGGTGGATATTCCACCTTATTTTCATATTTTAAAGGAAACAATTATGGATCTTTTCCATATTTTAATCCATGATTTTTTATGACTATTCCAGCATTTGAACCTTCAATGGATAGGTAGTAGAACAAGTGGTGAGTCAATTCCAAATGCAAATTTTCATGAAAAAAACAACTACTACAAATCATCTTCAAATTTTCGAGAAAGAGTGTTTGAAAATTGGCAGTGTACCTGGTAGCAAGGATCAATAGTAAAAGATAAGGGAGATTGATCAAGTATATTCAAGGAGAAGATCCAGATTTCCAAACAAAAAATTAGATATCAAAAAAATATTTCTAGTTTTCTTTTGGTAGCTCGAGATTTATTGGGATTGATGATAAATTTTTATTCCTAAAAACCCATAACAAGGATTGGTGACAAAAGGGACTGCAATCTTTCACCTGGTGACTCCATGACTGAAGAATCCATCAGTGTCTCCACTAGTCTAGAATGTCGAAATCAATGGATGTTATTTTAGCTTGAAGGTTTTCTCCATTTAACTTCTCAGTTGTTCTTGGTTATCCAAATCCAGTACCTCGTGTAAATGAATGGAAAGGTTGTCTTCCCAAGTTCAAAGAAGGTACAAATGACCATCCTACATAGCACTTATTAGAATTTCATAAACTTATGCACCAATTGGATATCTCTCATGAGGATGTGCTCATGAATATGTTAATTTACTCAGTAGATGAAGATTCTTGTGAGTGGTATAGATCTCTACCTCTTTCTAGCATTTCTTCATTGCAGGAGTTTCATACAGTTTTTTATGATCATTGTAAAAGGTTTTATCCAGCTGAGTTTATTTTTTAACACTATTGTGAATAATTTGAATCCTATATTCAACTTTCAATTATATATTCTTCTAATAGTGAGAATAAAATAGATGTTTATATTGAAGAAATGGAGGAGGAATCATATGAATCCTTCTCTAGTTCAACGGTCTTGAAAGAAGATTTTATTGATTGCCTTGATGATAAAGATGTTGACAATAATACTCTAGATGCATTTCTCATATTCTCAAATGTTTCTAGTAGTTATGACTATAATGACATTGCTACTCCAAACCTTGATGAAGAACAACCTGAATATGATGAGTATCTAGATGATTTAAAGGAGCAGTTTTCTGAATCAACATATATGGAATTCTACAACAAGAAGCATGTATATGAAAGATATGAAGCATATTCTAGGGAAGGTAGTGAAGAAGATAAGGAGGCGTTACAAGAGCAGTTGATTATGTCTTCTTCTTCACCAATTGTTGAGCACCAAATTCAAGAGATCATTGAGCCTGAATGTAACATTCTTGAGCCAGAAAAAGAACAAATCAGTAGTAGAGGAAAGAAATTCATTCATTTTGAACAACAAAAGGGGTAATTTTTAGTGACTTTTATGATCATGTGGCCATTTACATGGAGTCAATTTTTTCAAAGGTCCCAAATGTGATAGGTTCTGGTATGCCAACCACTTGCATATGTATTTACATTCCGATTATGAATTTGTTTTTACACATTATATGTTTTTTTTGTACTTTCTCATTAAGATGTAGAAAAGAAGATCATTTTGTCATACAAATGATAACCTGGCTACATTGGAAGTTTGGTTACACGTGAGGAAACAATTTTAGTTGGTTAAAGTAGGAGTGTACGCAAATAAGCTCAATGCACAAGCATTTGTTTACCGTTTATTTTCAATTTTTGGAATAAGACTCCATAGCCCAAAGGAGATACTAGTACCAAACAATTTTAGTTTGCAGTTTGTTTTTTAGTTGTGGTTTGTTTTCATCTTGCAGAAAGGTTTGTTTTCAGTATGGTTGTAGAGTAGTATAATAGGTTGCAACAAAGGAATAAGGAATTGATCTGTTTGTTCTTGATGCCTCGCAAGGAAGACACCATCCCCAATTGGAGCTAGTGTTAGTACCTAATTTGCAGTGTAAAAATTTTGACCTTTAATCGAGATATCATATTTGGAAGCGCATGTGATATTTTCAAAGACATGGGTGCTAGCAAAAGCAACACATTTATGTAGCGCATTCCATGAATTGAATCTTATACTGAAAAAATTAACCCTAGATTTTTAGATTTCTCATAATGTTTGAAAAAAATTAATCTTTGAAAAAATTAATCCTAGATTTGTATGTTTCTCGTAAAGAATATTGGGCTTCTAACCCAATCTCCAAGTATCTGAAACACATTCCATATACAAGTCCAATCACCTAAGACTAAGATCCAATCAAACACCAGAATCATTGAGAAAGTGCTCATAATCACCCATTCCAAATCACATGACCGAGAACATTAGGTGAAATATATATTATTTTTTTGTTTTGAAAAATAATTTGGTTTTGATAATATTCCCAACCTCCAATTCATAATAAAAGTCATCTTTGAAACCAAGTCACATTTCATCCCGAGTCCAAGTGTAAAGCACCAAGGACATTATCCATAGGGGAAGCCCACAGGTCGAATATAATGCACTATGCCTCGGTATGATATGAAAGTAAGTTGAAATATAAAGCATTGTATTTGTTTATTCCTTGTGCCTGTGGGATATTTCGCACTGCACAAATAATAAAAGCTCAACCGTTAAACGCCCAAACCCAAACAGAGGATCATATTAATGATAATGGAAATCCCATGAGTTTCATACTGTGTGCCACACATTAAAACTCTATCCATATAGTTCACAATTGCAAGTGACCTGAGGAAGAGTTAGCCTATCCAAATGTCAAATGCACTAGGATCATCAAGTATTAATACCAAGTAATGTCTGAAATAAAGAGAATATTAACTCAAAAAGAGCATAGCACCTAAGAGTGTCGAAAACATTTTTTTGAATACTAAAGGTTTCATGATGGTTCACTCTTTCAGGTAAAAGAAAGGATGACTACTAGGGACGTCAACATTTGAAATATAATATTTTTCTTCATACAATTGCAAGCTGCATTTGTAAAGGATGCCATAACACGAGTTTGCTCGTATTTGCGAAGATCTAAGCACTATTGGTGACATAATTTTCATTTTGGTAATCAAAGAAGGAGAGTTAGTGATCCTGGATTCCTGTGTTTCGATGCCTAATTGGTATTGTTTACCAAGTTTCAATTGTGGTAAGTAATTGTATCTCCCAATCAACTGTTGATTTTAATTTCTCATTTTCAATCTTCTTTAGTTTGCCATGGAGAAAATGCGGTGGGAGCCTATTCGAGGTGAGAATCACTTGGATGCAATGATACGAGGAAAGATATTGGAAGCCTTGGCTTGGTGTGGAAAAAATTTCTATGATAGGGCACAGGTCAGAAGTTCAATATTCAAAACAGATATTCTAGTGGTTTAAAAAATGCAATTGATCCTAATTATAGCTTGTTGTAACCATTGGGAATGATCACAATAGTGCTTGAGGGAGGTATCCTGTCCAAATATTGGTGTGATGTATACTTCAAGTATAAATGGTAAATCATAGTATGTTAGGCCTACTGTGATGGTTAAATTCATTAAAATTGGAGCCTACAATTATGTTTCCTAGAACAATTTAACAATGAATGATGGGAAGTTCGAGAAGTTAAAAAATACGACATGTTCATAAATGTTGGATAGATGGTGGATATGCCAACTCATTTTCATACTTTAAAGGAAACAATTATGGATCTTTTCTGTATTTTAATCCATCAGTTTCGAGGACTATTCCAACATTTGAGCCTTTAATGGACAGGTAGCAGAACATGTGGCGAGTCAACTCCAAATCGAAATTTTTATGCATAAAACCAACAACTACAAATCATCTTCATATTTTCCAGACATAGTATTTGACAAGTGGCAGGGTACCGGGAAGCAAGGATCAACAGTAAAATCTAAGGGAGATCGATCTAGTATCTTCAAGGAGTAGATATAGATTTCCAAACAGAAAATCAGATATCAAAAAAATAGTTCTAGCTTTCTTGTGGTAGCTTGAAATTTATTGGGCTTGATGATAAGATTTTATTCTTGAAAACCTGTAACAATTGGTTGATTTTATTGTTATATATATTCGCACAATTTGAATGTAAGAGGGATTTTCCTCTTAGAAGGAAGCATGATGGAGTTCAGTTCTTAGACCTGAGAGAGAGGTTTGAGAGGCTTTGGAGGCAAGGTTGTATGCCTATCATTGTAAGACCAATGGAAAATTCTTCCTGTAACATTTTATTATCAAATATCTTTGTGGGTTCAATATCAGTCCCTTTATCGTTTCCTACTCTTTTTCTTCATACCTAAATGAAATGGTGTTTGATAAAGTATTCATTGATAGCTTGTATTCTATGGATTCCCAAGGAGTAAAGCAATTTTTTTGATTTAATTTTTGTGATTTGTCATATTGTAAAAATTTCATTTATGTATTTATATTCATCTTTAGAAATAATTTTTTATTATTATATCTTCTTCCTTGTGAATGTATTGATTTGATTAGCCTGTGAATATTAATATATTCATATATGTGTTTTTCCATTCACCATTATTCCATCCTTGAAAACTACAATGTATGGAAATTGAGTTCACTTACCTTTGATTCATGAAGTGTTGTAGGAGACTCCATACCAAATGGCTTTAATCACTAATCTGCTTATGTTTTAGGTCCAATTTTTTTCCTTTCTTCTTTCTCAATCTAGTATACTTGATCTATCACTTATTCCCAAAGCTACAAACAATCAAAATGTGGTAGGAATTTTCTTTTTGCAGTCAGGAACATCTCTAGCGCTAATTGTTTTTTTGATCGACTTCCTCACTCACTACTACAATCGACTTGGCTAGTCGACTGGTGGGTCTAGTTTGTGGGGTCAAGTAGCCCCTACAACATTGTTGCTTCATTATAGAAGAAAATTTGTTTGGGTTTAAAAAACATGATTGTCTAAACCTTTTAAGTGTATGTATGTAGATTATATGCTTATATTTATGCATTGTAGGTTATAATGTACTATGCATGCATAGTTTTATTCCAATGAATTTTATACATTGTTATTTTTTTAGTGCCATTGTTATGTACCAATTGCTTAAAATATTATAATAGAACAAAAGTACACACCATGTACATGAATGTGAGCATGGAGCATAGATGCAATATATATAACATAGATGATTTATACAATAACTCCTTAAATAATTGGAGAACCTCCTCCAAATACCCAATTACAGTCATACATCACAATTCACCTCTCCTCGATAATGAATACATGATATCTATATATACTTATTCACATGTACACATGAGGCCGCTTTACTATTATTCTAACCCTATTAATTATATATTTACACATTACATATATATTTATCCCCATATACATTAACCCTATATATTCCCCCCTTGGGTCATAATATAATACCCTCCTTCAAAAATATTTTTTCTCAAAGATTTGCAATCAAAGGCTCACATGCGATGAAACCAAGTAATATGATTTTTTTATTTTCCCACTGTCTTATTTCTGTTGATGATGATCCATCCATCCAAAATAAATTATTTTCAGTCATAATCCTTTGTGGGTAGTTGTTGCATATTTTTTTTCCTCCCGATTCCATGTATTGTTGTTGAAGCTTCCACAATTTGTAGTATATGTTTTTCTAGGATAATATCTTATTGAATATTGGTTTTGTTATTCCTTGTTCCATGAATATTTATAATTATTCTATCTTATTCCTTGATAATGTTGATATCGACCTTCTTGTCTTCCTTGAAATCATTCCTGGTATTGAGGGTTTCGATATGGTTTCACATTTGATGGTTTTCATTCAATCTACACTTGCATTTAATCTATATTTTCTTCATACATAATGGAATACTCTATCCTCTTTATAGGTATTTGATTACTCTAGCCTTGGAGATAATACCATTGTATTTGGCATGTACATCCTCTAGATGAAGTTCAACTTCTTGAAGTATCTTCTGGTGACCTTCATGAATCTTGTCTTATTTTTCCTTTTGAAGCTACAATGTCACCCCATTTATCAAATTTTGACGTCCTTCTTCAATTCTAGATTTCATTTTTAATTTTACCTCATTAGTATTTAGGGATTCATCAACCTTCTTGCAAATTTCCCCTTCAAGTCTTTTGGTAGATTATTCATATAATATCATTTCTTTTTCTTGGTTTTGACAATTCTTATTTTCTTTTTTCAATCTCTTAACCTCATCCAATATTTTTTTATTATGGTTTCATAATCTACATATTTCTTCATCTTTCAGTTTTTAATTCTTCCCTTGCCTCATCCTTTTCACACTTCCCTTTACTACTCATTTCTTGTTTTAATTTTTGAACTTATTTAACAAGTTCTTCATTAAGGTATTTTATCTTAGATAGTTCATCAGTCTTATTCTTGATCTCTTCTTTTTGTTATTTTAACTCTTGAATTTTATACATCTCCTACATGTTTGTGTCCTTGATCTGTTTATTTGAGAATATTTTTTCTAAATTTTCCAATCTGGGGGAGAATCAAGTACTTTCATCAAGGCTATCCCACCACTTACAATATTCACCATCAAACTTAAATATTTCCTGAAAATGAGTCTTATAATATTATTTTCCCATCCTCAATCATTCCACGAGATTGATTTCATTTTTATCTTCATCTCCTATAAATCTAGGTATTGTCATTGATTCTTAAGTGAGGTATAATGAAAATCCTCAATTCAAAACATATATGTATTGAAAATAATATCCAAAATTGTTATCATTATGTTTCCTCTTTCCATATGCTTTTAAATCCACTCAATCAGACATCCTAATCAAAATTTGTGATATTTTTAAGCGAACATACCTGTGAAACCCTGATTTGGAGTCTATCCTTCTGTTTGACCTTCCTTCTAATGTATTTATGAGATTTCGATGCATCTGAGTGTGACATTTAGGCATGTAGTAATATGATATGTATTCTATGCAATTCAATATGTCTCACCAAAATTTGATGTGCTGGGTGAAAGTTATGGTAACTTTCTGAAACCTTTTTGATTTTTGGCCTTTTTTAGAGAGTGAACTTGTATAGAATGGCCTGTGTCCAATATTTAATACATGATTCTAAAATTTTTACCAAAAATACTATATACTATATTCTTTCACATGCAAGTAGTTTCAATGAATTTGGATCCACTTTGAAGAGGATATGTTTTTTTTACCCAAAGCACATGTTTGAGACTAGTTACAGGACTAGTAAAAAACCCTATCTTCCATAGGGTATACCATTTAACTTGTAACGACCCATAATATGGAATTTGTACCATAGGTACCTTGATATATATCCTAAGTAAACTCCAAGTTTCACTTCCTGAAGTAACCTAGAAAAAATGTTATAGAAAAAATTCCAAGGTGACTTGCTTGGAGAAGAAAAACCCTAGGATCGATGCTCTGATACCAAATGTTATGTACCAAATGCTTAAAAATATAATAATAGAATAGAAGTATGGACCATGTATAGAAATGTGAGCATGGAGAAAAACTCCAATATATATAAAAGATATGAGTTACACAACAAATCCTTAAAGAATAGGAGAACCTCCTCCAAATACCCAATTACATTCATACATCACAATTCAACTCTCCTCAATAATGAATACATGATCTCTATACATACCTATGAACACCTACACATGAGTCCCTTTTACTATTACTTCGACCCTATTACATATATATATACACATTGCATGTAGATTTAGCCCCATATATGCCCCCCTTGGAGTCATATAATATACATTTATCCATGTATATGCCCCTCTTGGGTCATAACAATCATTAACCATTGCTTGTTTGTGGTTGTGTGAATCATGACTTCTCCAGGACCTGTTAGGTACCATATATAAATTATCTTTATTTGTATGTTTGATTACATCAAATTATATTCACATGGTTAGCATTCCAAGGTGGTGTTGAGAGATAGACGAGATTGTTTGTATGTTTGAGAAGAAATTGACCACAAGTTTCATGGACTTACAATTCTAATTGACCTAGTTGATGATGTTGAATTGTCCAAGGTGGTCTAATTTCATTGGATTTTCTTCTTATAGAGTTACCTAAGAAAGTGGAAGGGATTTGTTCGACAATGGGAAAAACCTAAGGCGTTTATGGTGGATGGGTATACATTGTACAAAAAGTGTTTTATTATACTACTAAGTACATCAAGAAAATCATTAACACACTAGGCACAATGGTTTTGGGTGACCAACAAGATGAGGAAAATATGGGAGGGGGGCTACTCCAAACAAATGGAAAAGAACACATGATAAATGAGAAGCCAATGATATTTTGCTAAATTTCTACATAATGATTTCTTACACTAAACTTGATGATATATATTTGTTCTCATACTATTTGTTTTGATTTCAAGAATACATCAACTAATTCATAAATTGATGCCACCAATAAATTTGTTCTTTACAATGTGAAGGAAATAAAACTATGGGTTTTATTGTATGAAGAGAAGAGAGGGAAATGGTATACTGACATGAAATAATTTAGATGGTTGGATGATAGACAATGTCTTGTCCTAATCATTTAAAATAAAATATGCCAATGATATGTCCCAATAGTTCGATGGCTAACAAGATCAAAGATAAATATGATGTGTTCAATTATTACCTGCATCATGAAGAGGATGTACTAAACATAGGGATCAAGTGTAGAAACTCTATAATAATCTCTCTTTGTACTTTATTCACTTTATAATGCATGTTTGAATAACATGTATTACGCTTTTATTAATTCTTGGGCTATTAAACATAAGACAAATCTTGGGTTATTATGATTTTATTAGTTCTTGGGTTATTAGACAACTCTCTCGCGCATATTTCGAGGTAGTTATGGAGCATGCGCTGACTATACTCGGCCATACATGTCATAAAATAGAGGAACAATTTTCAATGCTGATTTTAGGCACTACTTTCAAGAAAGAAAGGTTGTTAGGAGAGTGAGATAAATACTATGTTGGTTATGATGATATATTTTTGTTGTTGTAACTCTAAAATTTTCCTCCAAGCTCAATAAAAAGAAATCTCCTTAGTTGGTTTTCCCCTTGTGGGTGTTTCGAGGGGAATTTCCCAGAATTACTAGTATTAAACGGTGTGATTTGTCTATTGTTCATTGGTATTTCACTGCTATTTTAGTTTCATATCTTAGTTGTTTCATATTTCTACTCATAAAGTACAGTTCTTTGTTGGGTTTAATGCTTTGGTGTTGAAGCTTTATAGTAGGTTGAAATATGTCTGTGACTAAGTGTTTATCTGAGCTATTATTTTATTGATTTGTTCCCATCTATGTGGGAATATCAACATGTTTTTCACATTGAAGATGCTAATGATGGACCTATCACATTGGGCTATGTAGTGGATTTCAATTTTGACCAATGCAGTCATGCTAGCCACTGTGATTAGAACCTAATAGAGGGTAAGTTAGTTTATATTCAAAATATACAAGACATCATGCATGTGGACTTATCATCTTTGTAATGTGTTATTTTTAGATGTAAGTGGTGGGAAACATTTGATCATATTAATGTAAAGGAGTATCATGATAGTGGGACAATATGTATCAACTCTAGAAATATGTTAGGTGAAAATAATGAGCCTTGCATTTTTTCAAGTGTCTTTTTTACTCGGATGTGGTGGATATGGATTGCTTATTTGTACAAAGACGTGACTGGAGATTAATACATATTCTTGAGAACAATACTATTCTAATTCCAAACTGCAAAAATAATGAGGGTGATGACAACAAAGAGTGATATATACATATTTTATTTAAACATTTTTATTCTATAATAAAGGACATCACATATGTAATTATAAAAAAATAATTTTTTCCATATTGTCCCATATATCATATATATATATATATAGCCCCTTAAACATAAATACAAATATTCTATTTTATTTACTATTCAAAATCAAAAGTTTATATAAGAATAAAAATACATATAACATGACATGTGAGGTGTATTGGAGTATGTAGGTATAATGTTATTATCCAAACAAATGAATATGACAAATATGCATGTAATTCTATATTCAATGTAATTTATAAAACAAATGAATAGGACAAATATGCATGTAATTATATATTCAATGTAATTTATAAAACATGTTACTATTCCTATAGAATTTAATAAGGTATATAATATATATATTTTTCATTTTTATTATTTTTTTTTTCACTCTCATTTTTATAATATATATATATATATATATATATATATATATATATATATTCTCATGGTTAAGAAATCTTTTGTTTCACAAACAAGGGGTTCATACATCAATTTGGTGTTGATATGACTTTCTCATTAAAACTATAATCACTAAATTAACTATCATCATTATCATCTTTATATATAATTGAATTAAGTATTATAAATTAAATTTTATTTTACTATTTATTTATCTTTCATCTTTATATACATTATTATCTTTATATATAATTGAATTACATATTATAAGTTAAATTTTGTTTTACTATTTATTTATTTTTTGAAGATTTAACACATTAAAATGAATATTATTAAATTGTAAATAAAATTGATTTCAATAGAAGTAATCATTGAATTGGAAGTTTAAAAAAATATCATCATAATCATGTTGAGTAAGGCATAGATTGTATTTGTTTTCCTTAATAACAAGTTATATATATATATATATATATAGAGAGAGAGAGAGAGAGAGGGTCTAATGGTTAATATATATATTGGGTCTAATGGTTAAGAGTATGTGTTCTCTCTTAAGAGGTTAAGAAGTCAAAATCTCTATATAAAAGAGATCCTTTGTCTCACAAACAAAGGGTTCATACATCAATTTGGTGTCGATGTGACTTTCTCATTAAAACTATAATCACTAAATTAACCATATCATTATCATCTTTATATATAATTAAATTACATATTATAATTTAAATTTTGTTTTACTATTTCTTTATATTTTAAAGATTTAACACATTAAAATGGATATTATTAAATTGTAATTAAAATTGATTTCAATGCAAGTAATCATTGAATTGGAAGTTTAAAAAAATCCCATCATAATCATGTTGGTTAAGGCATAGATTGTTTTAGTTTTCCTTAATAACAAGTTATATATATATATATATATATATATATATATATTTGTTTTCGTTAAGAACGAGTTGGTTATAACTAGATTTGCTAGAAACTAGTCAATATGGTATCTCGCGTGTGGCTGGTGATAACCTCTGACTTGAAAACATAATTCGGGCATTATTTTATCATCGGTGTGTTTATTCTTTTTATTTTCTTTCACATACGGATGTTGAGCGAGCAGATGTTGAATATGGATTCATATGACAAATTTCATACGTTGAACATGGGTTCATCTGACAAATTCCATTTAGAATTAAAGAGCAAGTAAAATTTGTGATCGGGACGTTTTTATCCATATACTCACGGGCTGGGCTCGGTTGTCCATAATATTATTAATTTGAACGTAGAATCAGACGAAAGATGTCAGTGACAAATGGAAATGTGGAAACATATAGTACAGGGTTAGGTATTGTAAAGACTTTCATGACTGTGAGGAGTTGGAATAATCTTTACACAGTTTTCACTTTCCTTTCAGACACCTATCTTTAGGGTAATTTAAAAGTGGCATGGCATTTGGAACGTTCAGTTGGCAACTAACCTTTTTGGCTATGCCTACGTTGTCGTTTTGGTTCTAGGGTTTGGTTTACTTACCGCTAATGACACCAAAAGTTCAATACCAAAGGAACAGTCGGTGGGAGTAGTTAGTTGGTTAAGCAGATAATATTAATAATATGACTGATTTCGATGTTTGAAAGGGCACGAAACATAGGGAGACTAATGGCACATATTAGTTCAGATTAAGCATTATAAAGGCCAGACGTTCAGGGCAAGAAACCAGGGCAGTATGGGTGTGGAGGATTGACTTTAGAGTTTAGTTTGTTTGTTTATTTGTTGCAGTGTTTATCGATCATCTCCGCTTTCCCATCCTATCCAATGGCTCTTTGGCATCTGTTTTCCATTCCGATTTCAGCAGTTTAGCTTTGAATAGCAGAACTGTATCGCTGTTTTGATTCTCCTGCCGGAAACATACAAATTTCAAGGACTGTAATATATTATTTGAGATATGTTGGGCGTGTTAGGTCTCCTATCCTGCTCCGTGTTATTCCTTCCCTCTTGCAGGAACATACCCTTAATGCTTAGGAAACTCTCTGCTTTAGCTCGAGCAGTCTACTCTTTTCTGCAGAGAACTGTTTCAAGTGTGCATGGAGCAACTTACTCCGCTGGTCCTCGTTCATCATATGGAACTTATTATAGAAACGTCTATAGTCCTACTATTCCATGGAATAATATCATGGTCGGCTTTGCTGCCTCAGTGTATTAGAACGCCAAGTCAGTCTGCTAATGTTATTATAGGTTGCTGTGTGTATTGTGTCGAAGAATTATAAGTATAGGACAACTGGTCTAATAGGAAGAAGGATATCAATTCTCTCACATCGGAGAAGTTTATGTTGACGAACTAAAGGGATTGCTAAGGAAACCCTAACTCATACACGTACAGGAAGAGGAGGACGAAATGTAATGAGAAACTTGGAGCCGGAAGGCAAAGGTGAAGAAGTTACAGTTTGGGCACAGGACGACCATATGTACAACAGTATGGCCCTTCATCTGATGTTGATCAAAGCAATTTTGGCTAACTATGTGACCCTCTCACATGTGACCTTTGGCCTTTGACAACGTCCTTTGTAATTTAACTGATTTTTTTTTTGCAATAGAGCAGTCTAATTTTCTTGTACGCAAACTGGATAGTCATCTTCCATTGCTCTTCGTTGATGGCTCTGTCAACACAGCATAAACCATTCAAAACAATGGATAAATTTTGTATGATCTATTTATTCCATCGCTGATTGCCTTATTGACAGATTATATTGCTTTATGGACAGATTATATAGGGGTGGAGAACGTATGAGTTTGAGAATACAGGTTTTTGTAGTTAGTCATAATGCTGCAAAAGATTTCTGGATAAGAATTGTGTGGAGTTTTTGAAATTTTGACAAATTATATAGAGGTGGAGAACATATGAGTCTGAGAATAATGCTGTTAAAGACTTATGGATAAGAACTGTTTGGAGTTTTTGAAACTTCTTTCAGTGGAGACTCCATCCATCATGTAAGAGAGTGCTTAGTAATGCTTAATAAAAATAGGAGATAAAAATAATAGCCTATTAAATAAAAGGGTCACTGATGATAAATGGAATATCCACTAATTTAACCTTTCAAAAACTCCACTTATTTCTTATCCAAAAAACCTTTTACAACTTATAAATCTTTAAAACAACTTTATATTTATAAAAATATTCTTCCAATATTTTCTATAAGAATCCAAGGCTCATATAGGTCAAGTAAACTAACAATCTTAATTAATTCTGACACTACTCCCTCTTAATGAGGAACTGAGATCACCTTACAAGCTTTTACATAACTCAAATTTTGTTTTTCCAAACATTTTATAAATAGTTAAAAATTTAACTCAAATTTTGTTTTTTAAAAATTTCACTCCATCCATATCATACAATATGAATTTCCTTTCACATAACTTTTCTCTCACAAAATGATATTGGATTTAAATGGGTTTTTACTGGAATCAAGAGCTATGGGATCTTATTTAAGGTTTGTTTATACGATACATAATTTTTTTTTTTTAAAAGACAATTTCTAATACTTTCTTGACCAATTAGTTTGGAGTATTAAATACAATGACTTTTGCTTCACTTTTCTGGATCACCGAGCCGTTCTAGGTCGTTGATCAGTCTATGAGATGACATTAGATCCTATATTAAAGATACAACTTATAAGGATCTTTTATTTTATCATGTGAGCCACTTATTCTAAATTAGAATAACATGTTTATATAAAATCTTTTCAGTATATTCAATGAGAAAATTGAATGCTCCATATGTACTGCAAGATTCTCTTTGCTGCTTTACAATGTTCATTTGTCTAAGTACCAAGTGCACTTATTGTATGAGAATAATATTTAAATAAGGAATATAGCTGTAAAGTAGTTAGTCCTTGCTTCTTTTCTTTGGAGTGATTTGTAAAAAATATAGGTATGTAGGTACAATTATGAACTTTTATGATTTGTCATTAAACATTTTTATTTTTTATTCTTGAAATTGAAAAATATTTTTAAAATATATAAAAATTATTAACATTTATATATAATTACTAATTTTATAATAAATGTAAACTGAAACACTAGTGTATATTTTTAATTAATTAATTAAATTAGCCAGAATTATAATGGTATATATGACGGCAACATAAATTAATAAGAGTATTAGCTAAATTAATAAGAATATTCGCTAGGATTACATGCCATGTAATTTATTATTTTCGGAATTACCTAGTAAGGTTATAAGATTACATGCCATGTAATTTATTATTTTAGGAATTACATAGTAAGGTTATATATGACAGCAACAGAAATTAATAAGAGTATTTGCTAGGATTACATGCCATGTAATTTATTATTTTAGGAATTACCTAGTCGTCTTACCTGCTCGAGTTGATCATTCATAACCTGTCCATTTGGTCCACAAACTAGTTATAACTTCGAATAGCGGGAGTGATCTACTTGACCCCACCAAACTGATTTGAAGGACGGATGTCAGTCTCGTGGTTACAGAATTTACAAAGAAATCGATTTGTCGTATCCAGAGAAACAACCGAAAGGATGAAAAATAAGATAATAAGGGCAATGGATGTCAGGATCAAAAGAAAATTAACATGTTTACAGATTCATTTTTATTGGAAACATCGAAAATGAGGCTTTGTTTAAAGTTGTTTCATATTTTTTAACGGCCCAATTGATTCGAATTTCGAAAAATGAATCAATCATATAACTCAGTAATCATGTTAAAATTTTTAGGTAGGATCAGGAAAATGGGAAAATGTACAAATACAATATGTAAAATGTTATCAAATAAATGTCGAGATAATCGTGATCTTTAAAGAAGAAAATTATTCATGAAACGTGTTTTATTTTAAAGAAGAAAATTATTCATGAAACGTGTTTTATTTTAACAACCTAAGCCAAAAAAGATTGGCACATAGCCTAGGGATTAGGTAAACAGTTAATTTCAACTTCACGTGTCTGATGGATGAAGTATAGATGTTAAGATCGAGACCTACACCTATACCTGGGATCCTATATTCTTAAGGCAGAAACTCCTCTGTGTTAAATGATAAATTGTGAAGCAAGAAATGTAGAGAGGAAGAATAGAACAGAGAACAGTATATTAGAATATAAGAAGAAGAGTACAAAAACGAGTACATGAAGAAGATCATGAAGAAGTAAGTACTATGCAAAGGGAAATAGCTGAGCTAAATAGACTCAAGCAAAACAAGAATAGAAAGTACAGCTGGCCATGACAATTGGCAGTGTACAGTCAACCTGTTGAGGTTACATTATATTTAACACTCCCTCTTAAACTCAACAGTTACAAGCATCAGCACTGATTATGCCTAAGTGTTGTCTTTGAAAATCAAAAACCGATTTTCCTAGTGGTTTTGTAAAGATATCAGCAAGTTGATCTCGAGAACCACATAATTGTAGTATAATATCACCATTATTGACTAGCTCACGTATGAAATGAAAACGAGTGTCAATGTGTTTGTTTTTCTTGTGAAACACATGATTTTTGGATAGAGCAATTGTTGAAGTATTGTCACAGAAAATAGGAGTTGGATCCTTTTCTGTATGTGACATATCTTTCAATATTCTTCTCAGCCACACAACTTGACAGGAAGTTGAGGTAGCAACGACATACTCTACCTCTGCAGAAGATATTGAAACAATTGGATGCTTCTTTGATGCCCATGAGATCAAGTTCGTGCTTAGTTGAAAAGCATGTCCAGATGCGCTTTTCCTGTCATCTAGGTTGCCTGCAAAATCACTGTCTGTGTAACAAGAAAGTTGATTACTATCAGATTTAGTGTACCATAAGCCAAAATTGAGAGTTCCTACAACATATCTCAAAATTTGTTTCGCCATTTTCCAATGAGAATCTTTTGGGGATTCCATGAATCTGGAAACAAGGCTGGCTGCATACATAATGTCAGGCCTAGTTGCTGTAAGATACAACAAATTGCCTGCTAAGATTTTGTACAGAGTAGGGTCCACTATAGGGCCTTCATCTTTCTTGCTCAATTTTGTGCCTAGGGGTATAGGGGTTTCTGCTAGATTGCATTCTTCCATGCAGAATCTTTTGATGATGTCTGTTATATACTTTTTCTGACAGACAAAAATGCCTTTGGTTGATTGATCAACCTCAATCCCTAAAAAATATTTCATTATGCCAAGATCTGTAATCTCAAACTCAGATTGCATGGCATGTTTAAAATTTGTTAACTCAAGATTTCTCATATAGATCATGTCATCAACATATAAACATACAATCAAAATTTTACCGTGTTGGTCTGTTTTGGTGTAAAGAGTTGGCTCATTTTGACTTTTGCTGAAACCACTTTGGATCAGGTAAGTGTCAATTATGTTGTACCAAGCTCTTGGAGCTTGCTTTAAGCCATACAAGGCTTTCTTCAACCAATATACTTTGGTTGGCTGCTCTTGGACTTCAAATCCAGGGGGATGATCGACATAAACTTCTTCTTCTAAGAAACCATTCAGGAATGTTGACTTGACATCCATCTGGTATACTTGCCATTTGTGTTGGGTTGCTATGACCAATAGAGTCCTTACAGTGTCCAATCTTGCTACTGGAGCAAAAGTTTCACCATAATCAATACCAGGTTGTTGTGAGAATCCTTTGGCAACAAGTCGTGCCTTGTGTTTTTCAATCTGCCCTTTTTCATTGAGTTTAGTTTTGTAAACCCACTTAACACCAATACTTTTCTTGTGACTTGGCAAATCAACAAGATCTCATGTCTGATTTTTCTCAATGGAGTCAATTTCTTGGTTCATGGCTTGAACCCAATGTGGCTCCTTAGCAGCTTCCTTAGAAGATGTAGGTTGACATGACATTAAAGAAAAAAGGTTGTGTTGTTCAAAGTCATCCAACTGCTGATGGATTTCTCTCAAACTTCGAGTTCTCTGATTTTGTGGTTCAGAGAATGATTCTCTGCTTGAAGTTGAGTTATCCTGAGAATTTTCAGGTTGTCTTTGTACTTGCAATCTTGGAAGAATAGTTTGAGGTACTTGCTGTCCTGAATTTTCTGCTTTTTCATAACTTGGCAGCAATGGATTTTGACTGTCCATTTGCTGATTTTCTGAATCATTCCAGAATTGATTTTCCAGAAATTTTACATCTCTGCTGAGAATTAGTTTCTTGGAGATTGGATTGTAAAGCCTGTAAGCTTTAGATGTTTCACTATATCCAGTGAAAATGTATTTCTCACTTTTGTCATCAAGTTTCTTCCTTAATTCGGAAGGTATGCGAGCGTATGCTATGCATCCGAATGTCCTTAGATGCACAACATTGAGCTTTGTCCCACTCCATGCTTCTTGAAGGACTTTCATCTTTAGAATTGTGGTTGGAGATCTATTTAGGAGATAAACTGAGCATGCTACTGCTTCAGCCCAAAAAGTGTTTGACAAACTTTTCTCTTTAAGAAGGGTTCTTGCCATATTCATTATTGTCTGATTTTTCCTTTCAGCCACTCCATTCTGTTGTGGAGTATACATGGCTGTTGTTTGCATGATAATGCCTTGTGATTTGCAGAAATTTGCAAATTCTCTGGAGTTGTATTCTCCTCCTCCATCGGACCTGAGTGCTTTGATATATTTTCCACTCTATTTTTCAGCTTCTTCCTTGAATTCTTTGAATTTTGCAAAAGTTTCAGACTTGTGTCTGAGAAAATAGATCCATATTTTTCTGCTGAAATCATCAATAAACGTTAGAAAATAAAAGCTGCCACCTATAGACTCTGTTTGCATTGGTCCACATAGGTTAGTGTGAACAAGTTCAAGATGTTGTTTGGCTTGATTGGAAGACTGTGGAAAACTAGTTCTCTTATGTTTTCCAAGTATGCACGACTCACATGGGGGAATTTTCTCTTTAAATATAGGAAGATCTTTGACCATGGAGTGCTTCTGAAGAAGATTTAGACTCTGAAATGGTAGATGTCCAAATCTTGTATGCCAAACCATTGTTTCATTCAAGGTAGATGCACTCTGTGTATATGGTTGAATCAGATTTGCAGTTCTGAGTGTAAGGGGAAACATCCTATTCAGAGTCATATGGATTTCAGAAATTAATTTTTTGCTGGGGTTTTTGTCGTATATTTTGCAAGATGCTCCCTCAAAAAGTACCTTATAGCCATGTTCAATGAGTTGTCCTACACTTAGAAAATTATGTTTCAGATCTGGAACATGATAGACATTGTTTATGTCTTTCTTTACATTTTATTTAGTAAGAATAGGAACAATTCATTTTCCTTTAACTTTGACTAAGTAATCATTTCCAAGTGTAATATCAAATGAGATTGAAGAATCAATATATGAGAGTAAATCTTTGTTACCTGTCATGTGATTGCTGCATCCACTGTCCAACAACCAGAGATCTTTAGGTTGTTCTTCAGTCTTGTGGCATGAGAGAAACATACCTCCTGAGGTTTCTCCCGTGTGATTTGACACATGTGCTCTGCTTGAGAGCTGATCTGCTTGCTTCTTCCTGCATTCAGATTCATAGTGCCCATACTTCTTGCAGTAATAGCATTGTATACTTGATTTCTCATTTGATCTTCTCCCTCTGCCTCTTTGTGGATGAAAATTTTGATTCTGATTTTGTTGTTGTTGTCTTTGACCTTGGAAATTTTGATTTGGATATTGTTGTCTGATACCTCCACTGGAGTGAGGGTTACTTTGATTGCTCCCTCTTCCTTGGTGACCTCTGCTTCTTCCTCTGCCTCTCTCTCTGCTGAAGGAGAATTGAGTTTTGAAAGCATTGGATATTGAATCATCTGTGAGATGCAGTCTGGTCTCATGTGTCACCAGAGAACCAATTAATTCATCTATTGAAAAACTTGACAAATCCTTGGATTCAAGGATTGTTGTTACAACCATTTCGAATTTCTTTGGTAAACTTCTGAGTTTCTTTGAGTTGCCTGAGCAATTTTATGTTGATTAGTCATGGAGGACAGGTCTGCTGGATCTGGTTTCACATATCCATGATCCAGTGGATCCCAGCACTCTTGTGCTTGCAAGAAGGATCTCATCCGAAGAGACCAGAACTCATAGTTCTTTCCAAGAAGAATTGGACCCTGAGTTGGTCCTAAATTGCTAGACGACGCCATCTTTTAAAGAATTCAGCAAAATAGGAAAAAAGGAAAAAAAAAGTCTTACTTACCTGTCTCCTGTGTGTAATTTGCAGTGGCTTCGGAACTCTGCGATTTGAGATTTCGCGAGTTTCGACTTCACGATTTTTTGTCTTCGCGATTCTATCTTCGGGACTTCGTTATACGAGTCCTCCAATCTCTTGTCACGCCAACCTCAGATCGTCGAAATGTCGAAGAGGGCTTAACGACCTTAGATTGGCCCTTTTTCTCCGAACAATGTGACCAAACACCTAAAGGTTAAAGCGTTGTTGGCTTTTCACGAATCGGAGAATAGCGATGCCTTTGCTGGTTCTCTGTCCCTCAAATTGCCGAAATATGAAGTATCCTAGTGCTTATTCAATCGCCTTTTCGGGATTTCTGGTTTCGGGACTTCCTGTTTCTCGATGTCGAGAACCTCTGGCTTCTTGATCGCCTGATCTCTGAAATTCCGATGGCCCTTTCCTTTCGGGACTTTACCCGAAGGCCTAGATTGTTGCCACGCGTCCCCTTAAGATAGACAGTCCTCCTCATTTCGCGATCTCGCGACTTGCGACTCCAAATCCTTTGTCAAGTTGAAACCCCGGTAGCCGAGATGCCAATGGTTTCCTTGATCTCCACCATGTGTCCCAACAAATGGACGGTTTTGATCTTTTCGGGATTTCGGGACTTTCGCCGTGGAGTGTCGCGACCTTTCGTCAACAATACCTCCGATATCCCGAACTCTGAAATGCCGAAATGATGGCACTTGGATTTTCTTCCACTTGTCCTCTGAGATGGATGGCTCACAATCTTCTCGAGATTTCACGATTTGTGATGTTGGGATTTCGCGTATCGGGGTTTTGGAGACTAGTCTCCTTCGCTCGTCCAACTCCCGATCCCCGATTTTGCGATCGGATTAGATCGACGGCTCACGATCTATATCGATCCAATGGTCCTGAATAACTCGTGATTTCTCAATTCGCGAATTCTCACGGCTGTCTTCTGACCTTTACACCTTGCGAGTCAGCGAAATGCCGAGATCTTGCCACGTGTCTCTTGATGGACGGTCCAGATGATTTCAGGATTTCGCGACTTCACAAGATGAAATTTCTCCTGTACACTCCAGAGGACTAAACCTCGTGTACTTTCTCACTGATCCAATGGTTGTCGGTCCTCTACGCAAGATCTAATGACTGGAATTCTTTTGTCTTTTCTGTGCTCTCTTCGTCCCTTATGAACTGGATTTCTGCCTCAGATCTATTCGCAGGATGAATCTTACGGCTGCACCAGTTGTTCTTTGAACCTGAGTGCGTTCTTTACTGCCTTTGCAAGGATTTTATTCCGTGGAAGAAAAATTCGTGAATCTTTCAAAGATTTGAAAGAATTTCACGAGTTCTTTGTTCTCTGCTGCAATCTTTGACAGATTTGAGAAATTTCCGTAAATCTTTAAATGATTTTTCCTTCTACAGGAATCTTTAACGAATTTGAGCGAATTCTTCGAGTTCTTCAAATGTTCCTACGTCCTGCAGCTCTTGTTCGTGAATCTTTTACGAATTTGAAAATTTTGCAAGAATCTTTACTGTTTCTCCATCTGCAGTCTTCGCTTCCTCAAGATTTTGAGCGTATAGTGCTCTGCTTCCTCGCGTGATCTTCCTGCGAGGATCTTTTGAGAGTATGAAAAAAAAACTCTCCAATCCTTGTGAAAAAGATTGGGTCGCGTGCTCTCAAGATCCATGTAAGCTCTGCGCTATTTGAGGATCGTGTTGCTCTTGAGCCTATGTGAAGAGGCTTACTGTTGAAGCTCTGATACCATGATAAATTGTGAAGCAAGAAATGCAGAGAGGAAGAATAGAACAAAGAACAGTATATCAGAATATAAGAAGAAGAGTACAAAAATGAGTACATGAAGAAGATCATGAAGAAGTAAGTACTATGCAAAGGGAAATAGCTGAGCTAAATAGGCTCAAGCAAAACAAGAATAGAAAGTACAGCTAGCGAGGACAGCTGGCAGTGTACAGTCAACCTGTTGAGGTTACATTATATTTAACATTAAAGGCATTGCTAGAGATTAATCTTTCTTGCTTACCTACTCGAATCATCACTGAATTCTAAAGCACCTACAAATACAATCTTTAGTTCACAGCCCGAGCCTCAACCCTACTCTGTTGCAACTCAAAACTCACCAGAACACATCATCGACATCATCAACACTGTAAATGGTGAAGAAACATGGCCTATGACCTTTACTGTAGCAATGGTGTATCCCAAGTTATATGCAAACCCTAGGGCGATGTTGTCATTATACCCTCTGAGACGTTCAAAGAATTGCAGCCACCCTACATCTGTAAAAATTCTAGTTACTGTAGTATTATTCCTAAGTTGGGTTGTGTCCGTGGGCCCCCTTAGATTCAAGTCTATTACCATTGCATTCAATTGGTTAGTAGAGCTGACCTTCGATCTCGGGGCATTGTAGATTGTATATATGGGGTATGGGTATTAAATAAATTTGAAAATTTGGGCCAAGAGAATATAGAGCAAAGGTTCCACTTTTAACAAACAATTTTCTTGTACAGATTTATATCCTCCTGCTTAGTTGTAGAGGGATTAGATTGAAGGGTTTTTATTATTTTTCTAAGGCAAATTGACGCAAATTTTAGTGTCCGAGGGGAGATAGCGAAGAAAGAGGCAGACCCGTCACTAGGGTTTTTGACAAAGAAGGAAACCGAGGTTAAGCTACCTCGGCCCATTAGGGTGAAAAATTAAACCCCTGCACCCATTCAGATAACCACAAAATAAATCTTGAGGGAGGCCCGCGAACAGAAGGACGCTGAAATTTGACCTCTGAAGCCTAACCTAGCAGCGATATTGTTGTCGAGCTAATCAACTCAACAATGCATATATGTGGCAGAATGGATGAGAATTGGGTCGAGTGAAGATTGAATAGACTAGCACAGCCGCAAAGTGGTTGGTGAACGTCGAAAGACGATGCCAAAGCTTCCTCCAGGATAGTTGAAACTCACAGACAGCTGAAACGCACAAAGAGCTGAGGAAATCTAAAAGTTAATTTCAAATGTGGTAATTCCAAAGGTTAATCAGTTAAACGTGGCAATCATATGGTGATATAGTAATTTCTTAATATGATTAGGTAAATGTTAAAAAGTAAACAGGTTAACTGATGCATTCAAAAATACAAGGAAGTTATAAAGAGTAAATCACATTCATTGATTTGGGAGGACGACTAAGAATATGAAAACATCTTCAATTGTTAGCCATCAGATTATAATTTTAGATTAAAAGGTGATTAATTGTGCCCATCTCCAATAGGTATACACCTTTCAGCATAAAAATCCGTTGACGTTGTCAATTGACCAAGATTGGTACCCAGTCCCTCAAATTCTTTCGGTGTATGAAGATTTTTCGTATGAGGATTATTATGTTAAAAACTCTAATCATAGTTAGGTCTATGAAGATTTTTCTTGTTAGAGGATTGTTCCCTTAAAAATTCTAATTATAGTTAGGTGGTTTAACTAAGTGTTATACAGTTACATGAAAAACTCTAATCATAGTTAGGTAGTTTAACTAAGTGTTATACAGTTACATGACAACTATGGTATATTTGTATTATATATGTATGTCTTTTCTGCCAATATTCTATTTATCTATGTTTATCATGGTTTCTTGATTGCTTTAGTTATTTCCATTAAGTTTTTGTTGTTTTCTTCATTATGAATGTAACAGTGGTATGAGAGCATGATATCGATCTTATGAGCCTAGTAGTTTATCATATGAGCCTAGCATTATAGTTTTTAGCGTCTGGTACATCCAGGGTAGTTTTTCCATGGAGTTGAATTGCAATGGAGGTTGTGTGACCTATGCATTTTAAGAAGAAGAAAGCCGCCAACAAGGAGGATCGAGCATAAGAACCCATAAAAGCAGCTTCGGTTCTGTGTACTATCCAAGAGCCTATGAAAGACGACATTGCATAGAGGAAATTGTGTGAGGTACAGTAAAGAACATAGAAAGAGCTGAGGGTCTTGTGAAGGCGAAGAGAATGCATCGAATGTTGGGAACAACGAAAGGTTAATCGACTGCGACAAAGACGTGACTTTTCTAATTGAGAAGGGCATCATTAAAAACTTCACTAGGAGCGACGAAGAGGTTGCCAAGCTCTTCAATGGTGTATGAAAGGGAGTGATCGTGAGTCTAGAAAATGCCTACGAGCAACTGACCAAAAAAGTGAATGGGCAATGCGAAAATACTTTCTAGTTATACTATGTTGATCTTAAGGAGCAATAGTTCTCATTGACATAGAAAACTATAGGTCTTGTGGTGGCAACTATTCTATTGTTGCTCGCTATGGTGCAAACCATCTTGAAAATAATCCAACTAAAGGGAAGCCTGTCATTTTTTTGAATAATTTCCAACTTACAAGCTGTAGGAATCAACATAAGCTCTCAATTTGTTGCATAGACGAAGCCTCAAATAACAATGGTATGCTATACATTAAAACAACCTCCTATTCCCGCCAAAGAGAAAGGAAAAGTACATTTCCATCTTTCCGTCCACAATATTTTTGTGTATCAAGGTGTTTAAAATCTGAATCGGAGTATTGGAGACAATCTGGTTTACACTTATCATATGTTTGATGTGTCTTGAGACTAGTTTTAGTAATTTGAATATGTTAAACGATTATTGAATGAGTTATTTGCAGACTTGTTGATAGAGTCTAATTCCTTGTGTGGACGTAAGAGGATATTTATAGGCATTGAATAAATAAATTCATTGCAAGAGACTGCAGATGCGGCTAGCCCCATTGCTTGGTAGAAACTAACACCCTCTACTTGGCCAGAAATTTTGATGAAATCTACCCTAAAATTCATTGTTGTTTTAAACTTGCAAAATGGAGACTTTGATGTGTATTTAAGGAGTTATAAGATTTTGTATGGAGTTTTCTCCATTGATTGTAATTGGAGTTATAAGGGTTTTTATTTTTCCTTGAACATGTAAAGGTGTTATAAGGGGTCCAACAAATTGCATTTTCAAAATTGTATTTGGTGTTAGTGTTTAAGTTGTAGACCTACCCGGAATTGAATAAGGGGGTTTGTCTTAGGATCTTTGTGTGTGTCTAAGTCATTGGTTATCCTGCAGTTTTTGGCATGCACAACAAGATACATAATAAAATTTTGTGGCATCAACATACAAACATCTCTCTTCCATATTCTGCATAATGGCAAGAATTGAAGAAATATTTACAATATTGCACACATTAATTAACTCAACTACAAAATCTACAATTACAATAAATAGGTGCACTCTCAGTACACTGATTACTTGCTTACAAGTAACGCACAAGAAAGTTGATATGTTCAAACTTCAAAACAAAATGTTATCTGATGAATTGAATCTCCTTTAACACCAACAATGTGATTTCAAGAAACAAAATGACATCAAGGATAAAAATAATGAAGACGCTCTGTTGACTAGTGATGACACTCATAAACATGAAAATGAATTAGATGAAGTCCCTATTACAGGAAAAGTTATGGATAAATGTGGTAAAGAAATCAAAATTGTTCTACCATGAGAAGAATTACGCTTTAAATGAAATCGATATGGACTAGGATACAAAAAGGATGCTAACAATCTTTTTCATATTCTTAATTATAGAAAACCTATTTGCTTTGTAAGTGGAGGTTTTATTAATTATGATCAAAAGACAGAGCTTGAGGAACAAGTACAAGATATTGTTGATAATGATGACCAGGATGATGATTTTGCTACATATATTCCATATTTGTATGATCCTGATAATCGGTCGGATAAATAACCCATACAGTGCAAACACTGTCATAGGTTTGGCCATCATAAGTCAAATTGTTTTGATCTCCACCCATGCAGATTTTGTGGGAAGACAAATCACCTCTCAGTAAGGTGTCAAAAGAGAAAGCAAAAATATATTCATTTTGAATGGTTAGGGAATCGGTGTTAGAGTTTGGAAGCCAATTTATTGGAGCATTCTTATCGACAGATTTATACACAAGTACAACCGTAATTGATTGGAGATATTTCTACAGTTGACGAACATGAATGTTTTTCAGGGTATGATTGGAGCCCAGTTGATGTAGTGTTTTGAGTTGAAGATCAAGTCTTTAGACTCCGCTGGAAGACGGTTTGATTACCCTTTTCCACTTTCAAAGGGGGTATATCTCATTATATAGACTTCTCATTTTTCAGTTGACAGGGGGGGAATTAGTGAGAAATGTCAGACTTCAAGTTTCAAAGTCTTTGATTTTCTTCAAGTTTTGAAGTATTTGATTTGCAGTTCATTCAGGACTTGTCTCTGTCCCACATTCTAGATTTGTGTTTGTTCAGAATATGATTGTGTCTGTTCAAAATATGATTGTAATTGGGTGCATGATCGGTTGTACCCGAAACCCCTAAGTTTTTGGTCAAGTTGTAAGTCTTTCCATAGGTTGTTGTATTCCCCATCTAATTAATAACTCCTATTGAGTGAGGCAGTTGTATTCCTCTTGTCCATAGAGAGGATGTTGTGGCAAGTTGTGGCATGAACCACTATTTAGCTTGATGGTGTATCAGAGACATTGAATCTTCGATTAAGGGGGGAAAATATGAGATAGTAATCTTAGATTAATGGACCAAAGTATGTGAATATATGATCAAATAGGAAACAAGCATGCAGTCTTCTCACAACAAAATCCGTTAAGTCAATGAAGTTGATAATGATCATATCAGTGAAGTCAATGAAGTTGGTAATGATCAGATGATAGATCAGTGTTTTGATATTCATCCATGTATACATTGTGAAAGCGTACACATTGTTCTAGTATCTTATACAGGTGTTGGATCTCTTCTTGGCCATACTTGTGAATGACGATCAAGGGAATTTTAACCACTTGTCCCTAACAGGGGGAAATCTAAAGTTTTTAGTGAGGCTCCAAGTTTTATTTAGAGCTTGTGAACAAATGATCAAGTATGCAAACTAGTTCCTGGTATGTAGTCTTGTTCCTGAACATATTGTTGTTGATATGGTTTGTGGTAATCCTAAAACCATTCCATTCATAGTTTTTTGAGCCTTGAGCTCTTTATAGTTTGTGTTCAGCTTAAAACCACCAATTGAGCAAAAGACAAGAAGCTCTTCTTTTTACATTTTTTGATAGTTTGTGGTCAACTTCAAACCATGCCATTTAGTAGAAGACGCCATCTTCTGCTAGACATTCGGTTTGTGGTCATCCTGAAACCAACAGATTGGTTTGTGGTCACCCTGAAACCACCAATTTAGTAGAAGACATCGACTTCTACTATTTTTTTAGAGTTCAGAGAGGATCTTAAGCATTCTAAATATTTTCTTACCACATTATTAATTGTCAAGTAGTGCCAGTTTTTATGGCAAGAACAAACTTATGATTAAGGGGGGATGTTAAAAACTCTAATCATAGTTCGTTAGTTTACCTAACTGTTATACAGTTACATGACATTTATGGTATATTTGTATTATATATGTACCTCTATGTACATGATTATTTTCTTTCTCATTGATAATTATAGAGTATGTGTTTTCTGGCAATATTCTATTTATCTCTGTTCATCATGGTTTCTTGATTGCTTCAGTTATTTCCATTATGTTTCTGTAGTTTTCTTCATTATGAATTTAACATGTTCTAGGTACCCATCAATGACATTGTTTGTGTGCCTCTTTTGGAAAGTTACATTTTCCACCCCCAACATTAAATTATATAGATTATTCGTTGCAAGTTGTCAAAAATGAAGAGTGTTGTGAGAAAGATTCCAAACTTACAGTTGAGAGGATGATGGAATCTGCAACTCCAAACCTGTAGTTCAGAGAATGATGGCGTCTGCAGCTCCCTATGGGACCCTATGGGATAGCCTTTGGGAATATCATGGTCACATCATGGTCACAAACAATTCAAATTATAACAATTTCTTTGGATTACGAAGTGGGGTTTTTATTAGATAGAGAGATTTTGTTATCATAGTGATGGAAGAAAAAATAAAGCCACAATTTCCACGTTTGGCTTTGCTCTATGTGGGGGATCTCGACCTTGAGGTCACATATGCCCAGCTCATCGAGTTCTTCATTCCATGGGAACTGTGACCTCAGTTCGATTTTGTCGCGATATTATGACCCAACGCTCCCTTGGCTATGGATATGTCGATTTTCTTGACCCTAAAGATGGTGAGTTACATTTTTTTTTCTTTATTTTTCCCTCAAATTATTTATGTGTATGAATATTTCTCTCATCTGAGGATTGTTCCATGTACCCATCAATTACATTTCTCATGCTCTGATATTGGTACCCCATCCCTCAAATTATTTCTTGTGTATGAAGATTTTTCTCATCTGAGGATTGTTCCAGAAACCCATCAACTACATTTCTTATTCCCATTCCTTCAAAATTTGTTATCCCATTCCTTAAAAAATTGTTTTAAGTGCCTCTTTTGGACAACTATGGTTTTAACCCCAGCATTAAATCTGCAGATTATTCTTTGCAAACTATCATAAATTAAGAGAGATGGGAGAAAGTTTCTGAACCTGTAGTTGAGAGAATGGTGGCTTATACAACTCTCTATGGGACCGCCTTTGGGAATATCTTGGTAACCAATAGTCAAAATTGTCACAATTTACAGGTATATCTATAGTGGATATCTTCTTTGATATACATATTAAAAATATCAATGAAAAAAAAACACACTACTTTCCTGCCAAGTATAACTTACGTCTCCTCCACTTCCATCACCTATGGTGTCGCCTTCAACATTGTATTCTCGGTGGTTACCACACTGAACTCTACCAGCCTTGTCCAAGTGAAAATATATTGTCCATCTTTCACCACCCAGTCATTCCATAAACCAAAGGTTGTTGACCCTAATAGCTTCCACTCCACCCTTCCTCTCCAACTCCCCTAATGTTTACTCATTTTTGGTGACAGTGCCTCAGAGCGGAGTGAATGCACCACCTGGATACTATATGATGTTTTTTTTCAATGGGGGTATTTGCATCATCGCTCAATGGGTTCAACTTGAAGAAGCTTAATAATATCAAGGTATAATGTGTTCAATTTGGAGAAACTTAATAAAATCAAGCTATCGTCATTGTTTTCCATGTATTTTACTGTAATAGTGACCTGTGTGTATGATTCCACTGCAATGTATAGTAAGAGGCTAACTGCATCAGAAAAGTTGGATCCAACAAACAAAATTGTAAGTTCTCTGTGATATGAAGTAGATGAATGGATTGCTACAAAGATTTAGCATTGGCATCGAATGCATATTATTTTTGGGATCAACTGCATAATATCCACTACACATAGGAGGAGTTGGCATCGACTGCATAGCTTGACTTTAGTGACGATATTTTGGTTAGGTGTTGGGATACACTGCATAACATCGAATGCAACAAGTAGAGAACTACAATTAATACCTCTACTGCAACAAATAGATATCTGCAGAGTGGGAAAAAAAATAACATACCAGGGCTAACAAAGTCCCATCACGACTGCTAGCCCAATCACAAATTGCAAATTATGAAATAAAAAAATAGAAAAAAAAATATTTTTCAAAATAATTAAAATTATAAATCATATTTTCAAAACATTGGGGGAAATTTTATTGGGAAATTTTATTAGAGGGTACCAAAATGCACTAAGTAATATAGTGAAATGCACCAACAAATACTGGATCAATAGTCAATACATCTACTGCAACAAATAGATCACTGCAGAGTGGGAAAAAAAGAACATATCAGGGCTAACAAAGTACCATCACGACCCCTAGCCCAATCACAAATTGCAAATTATGAAATAAAAAAATAGAAAAAGATATTTATTTTTCAAATTAATTAAAATTATAAATCATATTTTCAGAACATTGGGAAATTTTGTTGGGAAATTTTATTAGAGTGTACCAAAATTCACTAAGTAATATAGTGAAATGCACCAACTAATATTGGATCAACTATCATTGACCGCGAGGAGGAAGCTATAGTCCCTAGTTGGAGGTAGGGACTAATACTTAATACTTTTAATAATTTTTCTTTATAAAATTCTATCAACACTTTTAATAATTGGTCTTTATAAAATTCCATCATTGTAGCTTCTTCATTTCTCCATATTTCTATTCCCAAATATTAATGTAAATGATATAAATCTTTGACGTAAATCTTTCATCTCAAGTTAATTAGATAAATCACTTTTAATTTTATCGAAAAAGAAACTTTGAATCTCTAAATATTACTAACTTTAAATTTCTAAAGATCACTAGGTCATTAATTTATAAAGCAATATGAATAATCTACTTTATTCATTTTTCTTTACATTCGTATGAGAAACACTATTATATTTAGTATGAAAACAAAATTTTCTTCACCGTTCATGAAGAAAACTTACATGTTGTTCATAATACATTTATTCATTTAAAATACCATCGAGAAAGGTTGATTTAACATCCATCTAGTGTAGATATCAAATATGAGTGGTGGCTAAAGCAACCAGAGAAACAATTGTGTTGAACTTTACAACAAGATAAAAATGATGTGTCTTAATCACTCCTAGTTAATTAATACCCTTTAACAACTAATTTGGTTTTGTGTTTATCAATGAATCCATTAGATTTAAATTTGGTTCTATACACCCATTTGGAACCAATTGCATTCTTGATTTTGTACCTCAACTAGATTGTGTGTTTCTTTCTTTATATTGTTACTCTTTCGTAAGCCAAATTTTAGACTTAATATCATCTTCAAAAGAATCACGCTCCTCAACTTGAGACATGAAAACGTAGTCTTTATGTAGTGAATGAATGGATCCATGCTACCACATGTACTATGAGGGAATTGATGGAATATCACATGAGAACACAAACACACACACAACTAAAGTGGGTTAGGATGAGAGTGGGGTTGCCACTCAATTGGAAACCATAGGGTAAGGGAAAACATGATGAAGGTAGGGGAGAAATCTACTACATTAATTAGGACCTTAAGACCTTATTAACCATGACCTAGTGCCATGGATGACTAGGTTAATTCAATTAAATTTCAAATCAATTTTTACCAACAAATTAAATGAAGAAATAGGGACAACCAACTAGGGTTAATTAACAATCATTTTTCTCAATAAGGTTGAAACCCTAATGATGGAAACTTGAATTACTTGTTTAGATTATGAAGCTTATTTGGTTGAAGTGGAGAGTTATGAAATTTCTCCAAGAGTGATCCATTTCTTGAAATTACTTGCAAAATCAATGCCAAATTCCTACAAGAGAAGACTCTCCCTACTATACCAATACATAGATACATATGCAATATAACCAATAAACATTACATCTACTACTACAAAGATAAATCGATGTAATACATAAAATATATAGACCCAATTCCATTAGAGATGATGATGCTTTCCTTTTCCTAGTTGTTATGGAATATCCCTTGAGGTTTTAGGGTTGACACTTCCAAGGTACGAGTATAAGTATGTCAATGAAAAATCCATAGGAGGAATCAATCAAACAAGGTGTTACACGTTAAAATTCCACACTTGCATAAAGTGTCGCAAGTGTCGCACGTGGCATAAACATCACGTTTTAAGTGTCGCAAGTGATGCATGTGGTGAAAACATCACATCCTAAGTGGCATAAGTGTCTCACCCAAACTATCGAAAGTGTCACAAGTGTTGTAACATGCTTCATGCACTTTTTTTAAGTGTCGCAACTCAATCGACACCATAGAAACACTTCTCTCAACCCCCAAATGATGTTAGAATGAAAAGCCTCATCACTTGACACTCGAAGCATACTATTTTACCTAGGATTTTGACCATTACTAGACATTTAAGAAGACTGGTGCTCCCCTTCCCATACTTAGGGAGCACTGGTGCTCCCTATGCCATACAAAGGGGGATTCCATGGCGCTCTGTCTTCAGCATAAGGGGGGTGCCATTGGTGGTTGGAGGAAATATTGGTGAATCCCACCTTCTTCTAAGGGAAAAATATGAAAGGATGGGGTTTCTTTGAATCAAATACTACTCCATGGCTCTATCTTAGGAAAGAATCACAACCTAAGGAGCCATATCCTCAACCTACACCAAAAATACTCAAGGTGGTTGAACCTCCAAAAGCCTATAAATTAGAGGCATTTCCATGGTGAAATGGGAGGAAGAAATCAATAATAGCATCGTTATTTTTATCGTACATTGTTCATGCAAGGGTTGGATGAGGAGAACCTAGAGGATTTGCTTCATATTCAAACTCAAATTGTAAGTATCTTCTTTGGTTTCTCTAATTAATATACTTGGCCTATTTCCTTCAAGTATGTGTACTTTCGCATTTATTTATTTATTGTCATTCCGTCTTCGTATATAGATATTTTTGGTTAATTATATAGAGTATAAGAAAGGTATCTTTTTTGTTCTTTTCATGATCCCATCCACTTTAAGGAGATTAGAAATCGAGCCCAAGGATTGGAGCACCAAGGGCAGTCGTCGGAATAAGGTATGCCACACTTTTATTCTTCTTGTTCGATTAGATAAGTTAGATATAAGAGGAATATATAAACCACTTGTACTTATCTGTCTTGGTAGTAGGGGTCTAGGAATCCAAGGGAGATTTCACATGTCCAGAGGGGAGATATTTCGTAACGAAAATCGACAACTCCACTGGGGATCGACTTTGACTATTATTCCCTTGGATTGTATAGAGCCTTTCCCTATTGTTAGATATTGATTGGTTTTTAATTATGAATTAGTTTCCTCTTTCCTCTTCTTTAAGGAAATATTCACAGAGTCATTGACTATATTTCACTGAGGTTTTATCCTTTTTTCAAAGTTTTTTCAACTTTTCCAGAACTGTCCCTCCTTTGCGGTGAGCATTAGAACGCCACTATTAGACTAATGCTCCCCTATAGCTATATAGGGAGAGCCACTCCACCCTATCCCCTTGAATACATGAGTACCACCCTCTCTTTTTGTGAGAATCTCTAGGTTTTCCTAGTTCTGCTCAGTTTTTTTGATTAGATATTTTAACCCAAAAGTCTTCAATTTATTTTTGGCTTTGTTTGGTTTGAAGAACTGTTATTTATCTTTTTTGATCTTGCAAATCCTTTCTATATTACAAGATTTGGTTTATTTTACCTTTCATTGGTTTAATCCTTGTTTCACAATATCATTAGTTATCTTCCTGATTAGAAGAGTCTACAAGGGTTTGTTGGTAATTGAGTTCATTATCATTGTTATTTTGATTGAATGAATTGAAACTTGATTGCTTTCCACAACCTAGCTTTGATGTCATTTCTTGCTTCTTGATTTTCAAAGGTTATTGAATATGATTTTCCTGAATTCTTGTTCTTTTTGGATCTCTGTTTGAGTAAGTTTTATTTTCTTTGATTTATTTTTTGAGTATCTTTGTTTGGAAAAAATTGTTCTTCTTGTTCTATGTCATTCTAGTTGAGAACTATTTCGTTATTGTTGAGAGAAACAAGCATTAGAAACACATCATTTCTTGCATCTAAAAAATCAATCAAAGAGAATTTGCAGAACTTTATATACATTGGTCTTGGAAATTGAAGTATTTTCTTTTTGATAATTTGGAGAATGTTTGAATTCTTGTTTGGAAACAAAATTTCATTAAGTTTTTGCATTCTTTTGATTGTTTGTTTAGTGAAAAAAATAAAGAAACCATTCTCCTTCCCATAAACAAAAGCTGATAGAAAAATAAAATTGCATCTCATTATTTTTTCTTTATTTTGGAGTTGAGTCTCAAAACATCATCAATTTCACTATCGTTCACCCTTGAGTAATGAACAACCATGAAACCAAGAACTAATTAAAATTGATCTAGAAACCTTTCCTTTTTATACCTTTACACCAACATTATACTAGGGATAGAGCCTTGGAATAGGCTGCGAGGCTAACTCTCTAAAGCGTTAAAGACAAACATAGAATATTGTGATAGGGAGAGAAAATCCAATTTTCATATAAATATAGCTGGGATCCCCCTCTCCCACAGGGGTTAAACACAAGGTCGTGTGTGGGAGAGAAACAAATATTACCAATCCATGACTTAACCAATCATAGAGGGATGATCGTATACTGAGGGTTCTTCCTGAGAATCAATTGTTTTCATTTGGCCTCGGACCTTCATGAATCCTGAATCTATTCGAGGTCCTCAGGAGTTTATCGGTCCACTTGTCCTCTATTCTCTTGAATAATTTCAGACTTGATATCCTGCCCATATGTTTGAACCCGAATGTTGACTATACCTTCACATAGGCTAACTAATATTTGGTAACCTTATTGGACATAATATGTATGGTCTATACACGAGGTGATGGTAAAGGGGACTCTTTGTGGTACCTAGGTCAGTCATTGGTCAAACTCACTCGGGCTCCTTGGAGGGTAGCCTGTGGATAAAACCATGAGGGAAATTTCACAAAGGTGTAAGTATGTTAAGAAGGTAACCATCATAAAATCCACCCGCTCAATCCTATCCCCTTCTCACATTGTTTCTACGATGTTGGATTTCATCACAAACTAGTAAGTTCATTGCAAGAAGTTATTGTTATGCTTTTTGGTTTTCTATATTTTTAGCGATTGTTATTTGTTCTCACTAGCTGTCCTTAAAATTGGTACTTTGGGTGACAAAGGTATTCATCGATCATGTACAATGCAAGGGTTTCCTCTAGAAGGATACAAACCCTTACCACCTAATTCACCTGAATAATCTTTTCGTGAAGAACGTTTTGAAGAAGAAAACTATTCTGACACTAGGAGTGTTGCTACTCCTTTGATTGAACATCCTGAGGGAGCAATCATAATAGTTCAGGAAGGTCATGTAATTCCTGTAAACTGGACATTGACCAACCCTCTTGATCCACTTCTTCTCTGAGTATACTCTTCAGGAAATATGATAACTGAAGATTATCCTATATTACCGTCAAGCCCATTTGAAGAACTTGACATGGAACCAAAACAACCCAATACAAATGAAGAGTATACAACCCATGTACACACTACTGAAATGGTATATCCACATCAAACTCATGTTCATCCTATATGGAGAACTCCATCGGGTTGTGATCTTTATGAAAAATTCAATTTGAATTGACCACTCTTTGTCCCTCCACATACATCTATCACCACTAGTGCAGATGAAGAACCATCAAGTTATCATGTAGGATCAACACTTAATACCACTACTATTTCAGGACAAGTAATGAGTGATACATGTCTTGTTATGCCTAGTCATTTACAAATCAATATGATGATTACAACTACAATACCTATTCCAGTAGGAAATCCATTCACACCACAGAATCCTGTGGCGACTCCTCCCCTTCTTAAAATGAAAAACCTTGTCACAACACAAGTTTCGACTAGGGGAAAAATCCCTACTAGGGGGCAGTTATCAATTAGTGGAAAAATACCTACTAGGGGGAAATCCTTAGTTAATGGACAAATCCTTATGGGGGGGAAATCCTTAGTTAATGGACAAATCCCTATGGAGGGGAAACCCTCATTTATTGGAAAAATTCTCAGTCAATACCCAGTCCTCATGTTCCAAATGGTTACCCTCCTCAGGGTCAAACTAGTTACCCTCTTCATATTCAAACTGGTTACCCTCCTTAGGGTTAACCTATTTACCCTCCTTAGGGTCAAACTGGTTACCCTCCTCATGGTCAAATTGGTTACCCTCATCAGGGTTATACTACTTATAGGTCAAATTGATTACCCTCCTTAGGGTCAAATTGGTTACCCTCCTATGGGTTATACTAATTATCCTCCTCCAGGCCCACGTGGTTATCCTCCTCCAAGCCCATGTGGTTATCCTCCTCAAGGTCAAATTTATTTTCCTTCAGCCTTTTCCCAATTTCCCCAACATAGGAATCCTACTTTCTCTAGTCAAAATCCTCAACAACCATCTATGGGAGGCCATCTATGGGAGGAACTTCTGGATACAACTTCCAACAACAACTAGTTTATAGTCCTACTGGTGTTCCCATGCCTCACTAGTATCATCCTCAAAGTAATAGAAAGCTACCTTTTCTAGGTATTTTAGATCTCCCGGACCTGTAGAAATTGAAAAATGATCCCATATTTCACTCTCCCTTCTGGCCAATAATTCCTGCCAAGTTACCATTGGATATTCCAAAGTTTGATGGTAAACTTGGAGAAGATCTAAATAACCATGTCATGAAATTTCATCTTTGTTTTTAATCAAACTCATTGATGGATGATTGTATTCTTTTCCAACGTACTCTTACGGTCTCCACAACAAAATGGTATATTGAATTACAATGAGAATTTTTTCAATATTTCAATTCACTTTCCATGGCTTTCCTGACCCATTTTCAACTTCCAATTAGATACGAAAATGGAACGAAACTTTTTACCTCCCTTTTTCAAACCAACTCTGTACACATTTCCAATCATATTCATGAGTGTATATGAAGACGATGGTTTATCAAAGCTACCATCCCTGACCAGTTGTTGGCAGAATGGTTTAATATTTGTTGCCAACTATTGCTTGTGATGTAGAAATGGGAGGCATAGTTACAGAAGAGGAAGCTATTTCCCATGCCCAATATCTGGATTTGTTGTATTCCCAATCCGATACTTTATACGAACTGATCCCATATGCTCCCCATACATCAATCGATCCATCCAAACCATCATTTGTCACTCATTCTGACAGTGTTATCGGTTTTTTCCCATATAATTCCTCCCCAACCAAAATATCTGAAGTGAATGTAGTTCAATTTGCTTCACCACCGCATTCGGGTGGGAAAAAGAAGAACAAAATAAATCAAAGAAAAATAGTAATGCAACAGAAAATCAAAAAACGCAAACGCCACCACCTGCTGCTGAAAATAAATAAAAATGGAAACCAAAATTCCCCTATCTCATATTTGATGAATATCATTACATCAGATAATGTCCTTGTTGGGATGAAGTATCAAAATTCATTAAAGTAAATTCCCAAACCGTTGTTTTGACACATCGTTTTCCACAACAACAATCAATGGTTGCACAAAATCCTGCACTTTCGTCAGGAGGAACCCCATGTCATCCTCCTAAACATGATGCTTCCTCAAGTGCACATATTTACATGTTCAATGGTGTATATTTGATGACTAAGATGAAAACATATGACACACCTCCAGGAAAAATAGGTAAAGAAAGTGTAACTAATGGAACTATGAATGATCCACCTTCCACTTTTGTTATTCCTCCATCTGGACTTCTCCATATTTAAAACGCAAATTTTGACTCTATATTACGTCCTCCCAAAAGTACTATTCAAAAGTCGACCTTTAATCCCAAATCTTGTGTTGCCCAGAACTACAACATAGTTGAAGATCTGGCCCAAGAACCTTGTGCCATGTTGGCCCTAGTCAGCATAGGACTCTCTTGACATCCATTGGAGCTATATATACCAAGTCATCCAATACTATCACATTTAACCTGAACCATTATAAATCAAGCCTATCTCACCAGCTTGTGTTTCAAATTGAGGTTGTTGTTCATAATCAACACATTCATCGCACTATATTGGATGAAGGAGCATCGAACTATGTCATGTCTTTAGCTTGCTGAGAATACCTCAAAATGGTAGGTCTTAATCAATATCCTACCACGTTAAAAACATTTGATGGATGAGGGTTTAGACCTCATGGATTGTTGTAATCCTTATTCATTCAACCAGGGGGGAATTGTTTCCATTGACGTGAAGTAGTCGATGCTCCTTTAGATTATAATTTTCTTCTTGGAGGAAGTTGGTTCTATTCTATGACTATCGTGGTATATTCATTCTTTCGATATGTCAAGTTTCCTCATCAAGTAAAAATAATTACTATAGATCAGTTAGATTACTGTACACTCGATTATCACAGCCAAACTACAAAAAATATCTTGTTTTTGGGGAACTCAACCATTACTTATGAGAGTGTGGGGGTGGGGTGAGTTACTCAAATTTTGCAACACATTGCAATGGTGAACATGATTTCGACCAAGATACACCAATCCCTTGAATCATCTGATCCATGGGTCATTCTCGGTCCTTTAGAATTTAATACACTAGGTGACACTATTCCACTTAGTCCAGCCGAGGAAGAATACAAAGCCATTCAATATGCCTATCCTTCACTCGACGACCAAAATCTGACAACGTTGAATTATTATTCCTTACCATCTTGGTTGGATTCCTTATCATCGACCCTCAATTACCATCTTGGATTTTTCCATCTGAAAAATCCATAATGGAAATGATTACACTACTGTAAATGGAAATAATTTCCGACGCCCTATTGCCATACCCCTGACATTTGACATCGCTCAACAATCTCTTATGAGGGCTCAACAGGCATCGGAAAATCTCTCGTGGTTTTTTCGACATTGGACTATCGTCGGTATTCCGACTCCCCTAATATCTGGCGACCGACGGCCTTTAAAAATTTAATTTCAAAGACAATCAGAAGACTACCGACGACGTTTGTCGGTCTATCGACGAATATTCCGACGTTATCCAGCTTTCGCGACTGATGAGTGTGCAATAGTTCTGATGCTTTGCTGGGAGTGTTCCCCGTCAGAAGTCCAACCTGTAGTAGTTGAAAGACCGACGAACCTAAATATTTTTTGAAAATTTTTTTTGTTGAAAAGAGGCGAGGCATTATTTTTCTCAAGTTCATAAAAGGAACTGAAGGTTTCTTCAACACTGACCAACCCATTCCGGTTACCAAATTCTACAAGATCCCGAAGAAAATCATCAGTTGACTCAAGCTTCAACAAAGGCAGAGATGGATTGGTTGTTGCAATTGGAAATGGGGCAAAGAAATGGCATGGAATTTATCAAAAGATGATTCTATCAAGTAATAGGGAAAAGAAATTGCATGGAATTTATCAACATTAGTCCCTCATGGCTGCATAAATGTATTGTCCATGTTCATACCAAACCAAAATTTATTCACTTGTAGCACCTATGGGATTCAAAAAATGGGTTTAGTAACTCTAATCATCTAGTCATACCATTTGTTGAAAGTGGGCTCATTGAATGCAAAATTCTTAGTGTCCTTCCAACTCTTCCAAGCATCAAATTGCAGTTGATTGGGCATGGGATGAAGTTATCTTCCCTACAGGGGATTCCATTTCCACATCCCAAAAGCAACCAATGGATAGCCAAAGATGAATTAGGTGGATTATGTGTGGGGATTAGCACATGCCTGAAAGACTTCATCTATTAATAACTTAAACCATTTAAATTTAGTTCCTTGCACACATAATTTAGTGACAAATTGGGCATCCAGGTTGAATTATTTCTTGGTGTATTTACACATGAGATGGATTGCAATCAACTAGCAAGAAAAATGGCCCTCAGGGTTAATAATCAATGAGATGATGGCACCACAACCTCCCCTATATGTACCATACTTGTGATATAGGCTAGGTTCATCCTTATTGTGACCATGCTTCCTCATAACTTGAAATGCATGGGAGACATACTCCCCCTCCATAGACAACCTTGTTAAAATGTGTACATCATGCACATGTATAGGGTATTCCCATTCAATCCATATGTAATGCCAAAGACCAACAAGTCATTCAACACCACAAAATTATATTTATAGAGAGGTTCAAACATATGCTTCCAAACTATGGCAATGTCACTAGACTCAAATGGAATGTAATCAAGATAGGCTTAATGTCTAAGAACAAGTAATCATCAATGAAGTTTTTGTTGACAAGTCTCATTTTCGCAACCCTCCAATGAAAATCTTATAAAAATTCAACTCTCAAATCATAGAAATCTATTGGAACTTTTTTTTTTTTTCACAGTGTAGCTTTCAGAGCCAAAACCCTTCTTGTCAATGCCATAAAAATCTAATAAAAATAAAACTAGATTTTATCAGTCTAAACTCTACAAACTCTTGTCAATTCCTTACCCTTCTTGTCAATGCCTTACCATTCATCTTTTGCCAATAACGATCTGTTATACCAAGCAACATTCTTCAGAAAGATCCTCTTCTAATTTCTCAGGAGAAAAATCAGTTGGTTTTGGTTGGAGAATTCCCTTGTCTTGTATAGGTCTCAGCCATGAACACTCTGATTTTACGCTTGAGAAATTAGAAGAAGAGATTTTTGGCAGAATTCACTTGTCTTGTATAGGTTTCATCCATGGAATCTCAGGCTTAAAGTGCTTCAAAACCTGCATACAACAATGACCAAATTACTTCAATTGTCACTAAACAACTTCAATAGCTAAATATTGTCTAACCTTCAATAGCTAATTAAACAACTTATAAGTATTTAAACAAATACATATCGATCCTTATGGTTATGGGGAACAATATCACATCCCATAAATTGTACAAAAAATTGCAATGGAGGCCAGTTCAAATTTTATTGGAATTACATATTTAGCCCCAAGAGAATCAAAACAATGTTTAGTATAAAATAGAAATAGATGCACTGCAACTTGATAGCCTTTTGATCCCAAATCCACTTTTCTGTGAGTCGATATTTAAACTCTTGGATGGGATTGCCAATGACAAACATAAGAGGATTTAAAATATAAATAAAAAATAAGGGCCATAACCATACTCTAGCTACAAACACAAAAACTGTGATAGCTACCAAATCTGAAGTATATATTTACCCCGAAGCAAATCAAAACAATCTTGAGAATAAACCATTGTAACAATCATTAATTTTTATCAACACTAAATTAAATCACAAAACCGTTTACAAAAGCCAAATGCCACTTATAGCTCAACTTCAGTGTAGAAAATAGAAATCGACGTGCTACAACTTGATATCCTTTGAGCACATTGGACAGGGCCGCTATTAAAATAAAAATAAAATAGGGTTTTAAAAGAAGAAAGGAGAAACAAGGAAAATTCTATAACTAGACCATACAATAGAATAAGATTTGCAATTTCAACATATGGCCAACATATACAATTGAAAACCAACTAATCACTAAATATTGTCTAACCTTCAATAGCTAATTAAGAAATTATATAACTATGCGATTTATGAAACATTACTTTGGAGATTATAAAAGAAAAATACACCCTTCAAAACAATGATGCATCATATATATAATTAAAACTTCTAGACCAAACCCCTTATTTGTGCTAGTTTCACCTCCAAGTTACAGTGCTATGAGTTGCTTCATGCTCAATAGTTTTTCTATCAGAACAAATCTAGACAAGACAACAAAATCCAAGATTATTCAATGGACATATTTAACCTCCAGGATATTCCTACTCAAGATAATAGATCGCTACATTGAACAATCTAGAATATTAAACAAAATATGTATTTTAAAAAAACTATTCAACTGCAATTATTTACTATACATTAAGATGCACTAAATTGAGAATGTCATAACATACCTTGAGAATTCTTACAAGCACCTTATCAACCTTTTTTGGAGTAGCCCCTCATCATCCTAGATTCAAACATCGACTTACTCACTGAGAACAAACTACAAACGTGATAGTTAAATAACTAGAAATAACTCCTGAATGGGATCCTCTTGGTTTCAAGAATAATTTATTGGATCCGTCTAATCTTGCATCAAACATCCCTCGATCTAACAGAGTAGCAATGAAGTCAACATTGGCTTTGTTGTTGCTCCGGTGGATCGAGAGAGGTTTGGTCCAATATTAGCCAATTCCTAATTTATTCTCTACTAAACAGGGCCAACCACATGAAGGTGGAATCTCTTATGGTGCCTCCCCCCCTCACATCACTCTCAATTCCCCAATACCTAATCTAACTGATATATTTAGGGTAAAAAATGAAGTAGAAAAAAATTTAATATTTTTTCTCACAATATGCTTACTACAGATCGGATCTAAACATAAGGGTAAAAAGCAGATAATAGAAATATAACAAAAATTTTCATATCACATCAAGAAGATAACCATTGATAGAAATTGAATATCAATTCATAATCTGAACATACTATGAAGATAGGTACTACTGTAAAATAATTCAATGATCTTCAATATGAAACTGAACAGTGAACATAATAAATAACAATAGTAAAAGAGATAGGGTTAGAAACTTACCTGAGTGTGGAAACGCCCATAGATGTATTCAGTAAAGGGAGAAGTATCGGGCACTTACCTGAGGGAAGACCTTACCAAGTGAGAGAGAGATGACCAGTAGAAAAAACAAATCATAGCAGACCGCAAAAACAAGATGACCTCAATCAATCAAAGAACCCTTAGAGACCAACGTTGCCTTGTAACCATCCACTTTAGGTCACGTTTCTTGTAACCATCCACTTTGGGTCACGTTTCTCTTAACACATTAGGAAAACTATGGAGGGTCACGACAACCTTCTTTGATGTAGGCCACACAACACAGATGTACAACAAAGGTCACAAGAGGCAGAGGCAATTTGACAGTGCCAAGGTTAGGCTGCGGCAGGGTCAAGGCAGCCACGACAAGGCTACCGAGGGACATCTACAGGCTGACAGCGCCAAGGATATTCTATGGAAGGTTCAAGGCTACCGAGGGGCAGCTAAAGGCTGACAACACCAAAGATAGGCTGTGGCAGGGTCAATATAGCCATGGAAAGGCTGCCGAGGGGCAACTACAGGCTGACAATGCCGAGGTTAGGCTGCAGTAAGGTCAAGGCAGCCACAACAAGGCTGTAGAGGGGCAACTACATGCTGACAGCGCTAAGGATAGGCTGCGACAGGGTCAAGGCAGCCACAACAAGGTTGTTGAGGGGTAGATACAGGCTGACATCACCAAGGATAGACTGCAACCAACACATAAGAGGGTGAACCTAGCCACAATAAGGGTGACCAAAATATACAAGTCAACAAGAGGGGCTTAACCAATCACAAGATAACAACATAAAGGGTCATCTCTCTGTCAAAAGGTCGAATCATAATGTGGGGGTGTCATCCTCGTACAAAGGGGGTTTCCACACTTTGATGTCGGATATATACCTTCTAGTCTAATCCAAGGGTCAAATGGTCAYAGGCAAAGAAAAATAACACTATCTACCAGATAATATGCATTAAAAATATTCAAAAAATGTCACGGAAAAGTAAATTTATCAAGAACTCATTGAAAGGCAAAGCAAAAAAAAAGGTATGAAAGACCTTAATATTGACAGGCATATGTGTTTTTTTTATTATTATAAATGATCGGTATTATAATATTATACATCAGTACTAGGTTTTTCTTTTCTTTGCACGACTTGTTGCTAATTTCCTAAGTATTTCATTGATATTTGTGTCATCTTCTTTCACTATGTTCTCTTCTATTGTTGATTGTCCTTGCATTCTCACATGCATTGCATTCCTTGTCACGTACTCACGACGTTGAGGCACCAGATGTGGGTCATCGTCTACAGTAAAAAAAAATATTAAATTTATAGGGCAAGTTATTGAATACGATTGATTTAGTTCATTAATAAGAAAAAATACGACTGGAATGTAATAATTTACCTGCCTTGTGCTCCTCTTCTGTTAGAGGATCTTGATGTATGTCGTGCAACTCTACCACTGAAACCACAAAATTTATAAGTAGACAATCATAATTGAATTAGTAAAAGGAAAAAATAGAATCACAAAATTCATAAGTACGAAATTATTAAGTTATATATGATTAATATGCAACCATATTACCATCGTGGCTCTCATGTGCAACAAAATCATGGGGCTGCACTGACCCGGTTACGTTAGGATTAGGTTGCACCTTACTTTTAGGAGGCTGCACCTCATTGTCAGGAGGCTGCACCTCACTTTCATGGGGCTACATGGAAGCACCATCTTGTGGTTTTTCTCTACTACCAACAAACTGTTCTGCAGTACTATTGATGGGCTCGGTAATATTGTTGCTCCCCTGCTATAAATAATAGAGCAACATATAAAATTATTGGACGATATCAAACGAGAATGTATTTTAAAGGTAATGAAACCGTGTTATTGTGGTTAGATTTTTATAATATGCCATCTCATGCACACTGCATTTTGGCGACTGTCCCAAGCTTTTTCGGTGATCAATAATAGCTTGGTATCCATACTTGTAACCAAGATGGAGGTCTTCCGTAGTGGATTTGGTACCAAAATAATCCCCCTACATTGCATACGAGTATTGATTTTTGTTATTGGTTGCCCCATGAATTACCAGAAACATGGAAGGTGATATAACTAATAATATTGTTAAGATGTTTGATTACTTACAATTCATGCCTGTAACTTCAAATAGTCACCTTGTCTTAGTCTGTGTTGGCCATGTTTCTCAACCCTTGCCTTGGTGGCTTTTGAAGTGTCAGGGAGCCTATGAAAAATTTCAAGTATGTTATATACCGCAATTGTATTTAAAAGTAAAGAAAGCTAAAAGTATTGAATTCAAATTGTAATTTACCTTCCTAGACCAGGTCGATTTCTTCCTTCTTTTCTCAATCTCTTCTCCTTTGTGTCCTCAATGAACGCCTTCCATTCCCTCTCAGGAATAACAGGTGGATGCTCATACCTAGGGTTCCTTTGCAAGTTAACCCTATACATGTCACGTATATATTTTAAATATAGGCCCACGACTTTGGAGACCTCGCTTTTGTCGAAGGTATATACCCCAAACATACGTTCAAGGTAGTCCAAGATTTCTTTTTTGAGGTGAATACTCTGAGAATTCCACCTCGTGTGTAACGTGGCACCAAAAATTTCCAACGACTGGTCATGCAAGTGTTTATAAAACAAGTTGTTTCCTACATGAAAAAATAAATGATCATTAATTAGAAAATAATAATATATAAGATGATATATGCTTCAGATATACAACACCAAACGGTTAAAATAAATGAAAAACGCTTGGAAATTTTAATGTATTTATTGGAACTCCTTTCTCATTCACCAAAAAAGTGCATGAAATTTTTCCCATGCTCGCAATGCATGATGATCCAAAAAATGAACTAATAGTGTCATCACTGCCAGTACTGCCACTAGCTCCTGCATGTGGCTTTGCCACCTGTGGTTGAAGGGGTATGTCATGCTCACGGTCCCCAGCTATAGGTGTGGACCCAGTCTGAGTATGACTGGGATCAATCGCAGGTGGAGTGCTGAATATCCTAGCCGATATATGTTGGCTCGTGTTGGCTGGACGTTGTGGTGTACTCTCTACAACATGACTACTACCAACATCTACTGCAGGAGACGACTGAATCGAAGCCAAAAAATCCTATATAAGAAAGAAAAAGTTTTTTTGATTAGAAAATGTAAAATTTATAAACTTGAAACATTCATAATTGAACTTGCGACCAAAAAAAAAATCACTTTAAGATATGGTTATTACCTTATATTTTTGAAGGTCTTCCTTCAACTGCTCTATCCTTTCTTTAGTTTCTTGATTTTGATCTTTACTTACAATCAAGTGAAGGATTTCTCTGTTCATTTTTTTGATGATTTTGTTGATTGTTACCATTATTTTGGGGTCATCCAACAAGTCGAAGTTGACCCAATCATCACAACCATGGCCCGTGGACTACATATTTCAAGAAAGAAAAGTTTTTTTCAATTATACAAACAAATAATAAATTTCACATTAAATGTAATTCGAAAATGTTAATCATATGCCTGTTCTGGGGGGGCTGGAGATTTTCCATGATCATCCTGCCAAGAATTAGGTGTTATAAATCCATAACAAATGAAAGGACTCATGCAAACTCACAGAGTATGATGTGCATTATAGTGAAGTGCATTGCCTGTAATTTACCTGTTTTGAGGGGTCAGCTAGTTCTTTTCCATGATCAACCTACCAAGAATTAGGCATTAGAAATATATAACAAATGAAATGACTCATGCAAACACTAAGAGTATGATGTGCATAATATTTAGGTGTTAGAAATCCATAACAAATAAACATCATGAACAATGATAAATTTACAAACAATGGGAATACAAATTTACAAACTGCACCACATCACATCATGATAAGTATACATAATAGATTTCAAATTACCACCCCCATAACAACAATGTTCGTATGCATTCGATTCAAGTTGTAATCAATCAACAACTCCTCCCCTACAGTTATTGATTTTATTGCGCATACGAATACACGGTTTCGTTCCCACCTCTCAAATATGCAATTGGGTTTCTTATTTGTTGTCCCGGGTCGTGTACTATTTATAAACCCCGCAATATTTCCCGATGCCTTTGGCCTTCCGTCAACATACATAGACCCTCCTTTGTTTCTATCATTGTCTCTTAGCTGTATATAATTTGAAGCCAAGCTATATATTCGCATACCTCACGTATATTGGACTAGCTTCATCCAATATCTATAATTGTAACAAGGCCCAACATACTCCATCAATTCAGTTATTCCACCGTCAAAAACCTTTATGCCATCCATGGAAAATAGCCCCAAGCCATGTAACGATGATGGAGCAATGCGATATATCCTCTCGTCCAGACAAAAATCAGTGTTTACTTGAGGAAGGTCCTTGGGTACCCATCGTTTCACTAAATGTTTGTACCTCAATGGCACCTCGATGTCGTCTATGCTCTCAGCATCATAAGACTAGGACCCCCCTTCAGCAAGAAAACATTCCATGCGTCTATGGAATTTTCTTCTGATCTTCTCACCTCTAGTTTCTCTTCGTCTACTTGAAATTTCCTCGCTCGATGAAGACAGATCTGACAAATACCTGTTTGGTTGTACCTGTAGTCCATCGAATGAGCGAGTAGTTAAGAAGAATGCCCCTTTCAATTCTAGTAATTTTAATTGTGTAGGATACAAGGATGACAAAAGGAAAACAACAAATATGCATTCTTCTTAAATGGAAGATTGATCAACTCATATTATAAGGGGCAGATTGATCAACTCATATTTGTGATGTAGAGAGACCAAGCGACATATCAAGTTGGTTCAAGAAGTCAAGTTTCAATCAATGACAAACTAGTTGAGGCAAGGTCAACAAAGATAAATGAGTGATTTTCATATAGATTCAAAGTCTTAAACTTAGAAGGGAGCTCACTTAAGGCCAACTAGATGAAGACATGTCAGGCCATGTAACAGATTTTGGGATTGCAAAATGAATGGGTGCAACCTCTATTGAGTCACTTACTTCAACAGTTGCTTTGAAAGGATCAACATGATACATCACCCCGGGTATGGCTTTTCAAAATGTTAGTTTTACTTGTCTTTTCTCAAACACGCCCCGATTCATGTTTACTGAAAAGTGTTGTGGAAATATAAATATACTAGTATTTATGTGAATATATGTGAAGAATTTATGAGACCATTATAGGCACTGATCCAGAGGGAGTCAAAAAAATGTATGTATGACAAATATTTGGATACACTATCCACACTCAGGGACTAACACATCGTGGAAAATGGGACCAACTTGTGGATATATGGTGGAACAAAGACTCCTCATAATGCTTTCTTATATTAGTAATGATTATCTCATGTTAGTAAAGGTAATAATAATGCTTTCTTATATTAGTAATGATTAGTGGATGATGAGCAATTAGACATTGATGTTGTTATTCATATATTCATATCCATATCAAAGGATGATAACATGAGATAATGGGGTTTGAAAGCAAAGAGGCATGTCCTCCACACTTCACATTAGTACTATTGTAGGGCAACAATAAGCTTGGTGACTAGGATGAAGTACAACTACACCCTCTGCAATGTGGTTGAGTGAAAACTAACAACTATGGATGTAAATATCTTGAAAACAATTTCTTGTGAGTTATCTTAGATTCCCTGGAGGAAACAAACGTTTGGAGGAGGTAATAAAGAGGTAGGTTAGTCATTAGTGAAGGGAGTTTGAAGTTCAAAACATTGTTGGAGCAAAGGGATTTTGCAAATTTGGCATTGAAAAAGATGGAAATATTGGGAGGTTAAGGGTGTAGCAACAAAAACACCAAGGACATAGAAGGATAAATCTATTCCTAGATTGAAAGGATGAAGAGAATTTTGAGTTTGTATGAAGATAAAATATTGTGTTTGAGCCAAAACAACAATATGCAAGACACTACTTAGGAGTGATATTACACAAATTATAATGGAGTTGGTGGGGAATAGGAATCATGAGGAATACTATTGAATGAACATTCTCAAACCATGTGGGATGTCAAATTCTAGGCTTACTTGTAGCACAAAAAATGCCAAAATTTTGTATTTTTATTTTTTATTGTGTAGAAATCAAAAATCACGGGACTTGTTATTCTTTGCAAGTGGGTTAAAACTAGGGTTTTATAACTCACCTTTTCTTTGTAGTTGTCCTAAAAATGAGGATAACTTTTTGTGTTGTAATATAAAAAGAAACCAATAGAGTTGTTGAATAAATCGAGCACAAGTCATTTCTCGATGTCTAATGAAAATTATTTCTCATGCCCCCATGGGTAAAATCTAACATGGACAATGGTGCATTGGGTATAGGGACATGTCTTTTAAGAGACTCCTAATGGTCCATAACCTTAGTTAACTCATCTCTGCTTGAATGTTATCTAAGTTTATTACACGACACGAGTCCAAAATCATGACACGATTTCCCTCAAATGTACCTAGTAGCCTTCCCTCATTGAATACTTGATGGAGGGTGCTCCCCTTCTCAATACAAACATGCATATTCTATATTATATGGAATTAAAGTGTGTTCCATAAATATTTAGGTCCTAGTGTGTTGGTGGATTTTATAACTTGTGATTTCCTCTCTACAAAAATCTCACAATGAACCCAAAACCACATTGGATAGAAGTGCATCGAGAGGTTTACTAATGCTAAGGGTTAAAACTATGCTGGTGTGGGAAGGAAGAGGATGTGTACCTATTTTGTGTAGGGTGATTACCCAACATATTATTCCTAAAAGTTTGTGGCTGCAAGGGAGGTACATGTGGGATCCCTATTTTCTAGCAGTGCGAATGTATAGATAAGATATAAATTGTGGCAAAGAAAAATATCTCTATTGTAGTTGTTAGATATATTAAAGAACAAATATGTTTAAGGCCCTCAATGTGTTGTGAACCAATATCATACCAAACAATCATGGAATAACCATATACATTTGACCAAACCCTAAATTTAGTATGAGCATCATCAGAAACCTATTGAAATGATAAGTATCTGATTGTGGATTTTGAGATTTTGGAATCCTAAAGACCTCTTATTCAAACATTTTTTTGGCAATAAGGAGTCCAAATTTATTCATTCATTTTCCAAATCGAAACTCTCAGAATGAAATTACTCACCATTCTTTGTTCCTTATGAATATTGGCTCGAGGTCGAGGTCTCTATCTCCTTACACACGTAGTGGCTCGAGGTCTATGTCTCCTTGCACTATAGTGGCCAAGTTCACTTTCTCCTTGTGCTACAGTGGCCGAGGTCCTACAAAGATAAGCACCTATTTGACCAATGGTTTAGGTATTCCGATATGGCTCCCAGAAAGAACAGTAGTGGACATAACCCTATTCCTTGGCAATGGCTCTTATAAGAGAATCCAATCACAAAGGCTATAGCACATGCCTCAACCACTACCCTCCTGGCTCCCCGTATGGCCTTAAATATCACCACAAATACCCATAATTTCGCTAATAAAACGACTTCCAATGAAATGAAGACTGATGTGAGGGCAACGTGCGAAAAGAAAAGGTCTGGAATATGCTAATATAGCAGGTATGATTCGGTTTGATACTAAGGGATAGCTCCAGGCATCATTGAACCATCTCCCACTCACAATTGACCTCGTTCAGCTGATGATGACCTGTGCCTACTCCAAGGATGCCTAACGGCGTGCCCCTCTGCTTTATCTAGTCACAGAACCTAGTTCGGGTCACATATCCCCACTGTCATTCGAGATATTTTTGAATGTCATATAAAATCCTTTTTAGATTGTCACAAAAATGAATTTGAAAACTAGAAAGAAGTTGTGATAAAGGACTTAGGAAATATGTGCATTATGATTTCAATACACTAGAATTAAGTATTACCTATACATAATTTCCACTAGAGAATTTAAAGTCAATCTATTGAGAGTTATGGTAAAATAATAAAATCATTGATTAGAGTAGTTGTTAGGAAACAAAATGAAAATTTGAGTGTGTTGAATGTAATTTAGCAAAGGAGTTTAGTGTGTGAGAGTCAAAGTGTGTGCGCAAATAGGAGAAAAGAATAATATATGTTTGACAACAATTTAGCACAAGCCTACCTTGAAGTCGATGTTAATATGGCACAACATAAGTGAATTAGCAAAAGATAAGATGTGGGGATGATTATTTATGGAGTGATGACTTTCTCAATGTTCATATAATGCATAGTCAATTTTTATACATGGGTTGTTAAGCATCACCCTAATAATTCTAATCAACTTAGTTGAATGTAATCATAGACCTTGATTTGATGGAACAAACACAAAAACCCTGGGTAATTTTGATCCTTGACATGGTCAACGTGGATCATTCTTCCATTCCTATAAATGTGTATGCACAACGACATTTAGAGGATGACAATTCAGTGAGTGTTGTTTCCCCATTAGGATTAGGAGTCCATATAGTTTACATCCCAAAGAGATATGTATGCTTCCTTCTTATTTTGTTTGTTTTTTCTAAGGACTCACAAGCAATTTGTATCAAATTGGTATATGATAGGGTGTGATTCATCACATGTCATTGTCCCTTCACCTCCTCCACACCTCCTCCTTAACCATGGGTGACATAACACTATCATTCAATAGTAAAATTGTTACATTTCATTGTAAGGCATCATGTGTACTGAGGGCTTGAGCCACCATAAAGGAAACATATAAAGAATATTTGTCTTATGAACAAGATATGGTACTATCCATTTTGAGGTTTGGCATAGAGATTGTTATTATAATATACACTACATTGCACCATAATATAATCCCTACACTCCTTGAAAACCATCTAACACCATTCAAATTAGACACAATATTATTGCGATGAGTTAGCTATACTATCGACGAAATTTTTTCGTAGATAGTATAGCAAATTAGTCGCAAGATTATTTACATTCGTCTATCTTGCGATGATACCAAATGATGCTTGGATTCATTTCATATTTGTTTTATCAACTTGAAATTAAAATTTGATACTATGCAATCTAGCTAGACCTTGAGTCAAATACAAATATGAAATTTGGAATCATTAACATATCTACTAAAACATATGAAAAATAGGGTTTATGGTTTCCATGATGATATGATGATGGAATAAAGTGGGTGTGTGAGTGAAATTTGAGTCCAGAAACCCTCCCATATCGTTAAGGCATGAGAATAGCCTATCCATGTCAAATTTCAATGCATACAGGTACAGTTTGAAAACATTTCAACGTTGGCTCCATTCACATGTCACTGTTGCCTGCCTCTAGTATTTTTATGGTGTTGATTAATAAATCAACGAAAAAGAGGGATTTTTCATCACAAATATGACACAGATACATTGTATATACATTAATGTAGAACCTGAAAGAAAAATGAGGAAATACTGACGAAAAATTAAAACTTGCGTCAACCAAATTGTGTACTTTGAAATAAAATTAGGGTTTATGGTTTACATGATGAATTGATGATGGAATAAAGTGGGCGTGTCAGTCAAACTTTAGTCCAAAAACCCTCCGTTAAGACGAGATTCTCTAACCAATTCAGAGAATTGTTGCCATGATAACCTACCTCCATTATGATGTTTACATATTTCAATCCATACATTCATCCTGTCAATATTATTTTCAATGTATAAATGCAGTGCATCCCACTCTTGAGAAACTGAATAAAAAAAACATAATTCACCAATATTAAATATTAGTTATAACGTACAATATGCAGGTAATTATAATTATTTACAATTTATGAAATAAATTATATTAATATATCAATGAGTATGATCATATACACAAAAAATGAAACTTTATATGGATTACTAATATCTCATATTAGCAAAGGTAATCATAATGATTTCTTATATTAGTAATAATTAGTGGATGATGATCAATTAGACATTGATGTTTCTATTCATATATTCATATCCATATCAAAGGATGATAGTCCAAGAAGAAGGCATTAGTAAAGGATTGGGACTATAATGGAAGCCATAATGTAAGGCAAATTTGTAATTGCAATCAGGGTTAAGGGTTTTGGATGACGAAATGGTGGAGGCCTCAACAAACCTAGAAGATTTAATGAAATCGTACCACCAAGAAAAAAATAGTTATGTTCATTTCAAAGGACATTTATGATGAGGAAGTTGAAGCTAAAACCTCTGAGGTTACTCATCCCTCTATTATGTATCCTATGGAGTACTACACCAAACCTTTTGCCTTACCATATTGCTATCATTCTAATTTTTTCTCCATTTCGATTAAAGAACCTCCAACAAAGGTTAGAGTGCACTCTTCATCATCACAAAGACTCTTTCCTACATCAACTAGTCTTGTTACATTCTAAGGCATGGGATCAATTCGAGAGGTCATGTGTAGTGGTTTGAGATATGTACTTCTTTTAGAACTTTTTGAACAAGAAACATAATAAATAATAAGCAAAGAATACGTACCTCCTTTACATGATTTTTATTGTCCTTGGTTGACGTAGTGTACTCAAATGAATAGAAAGTGTCTCCAAATTAAGCTTGCCCTTGCCACTTGCACCCACTTGCCCTTCTCTTCTGACCTTATATATAAAACATTTCAAAATTTCAATACATTCATCAATCTTCTAGTTGATCATCTTCGTCAAACTGAACATCCATATCATCTGGTTCATATAATGTGTTGTAAGGATTGACCATATCAACATCGTCATCAATGTACTCATTTCCAAGCAATATATCTTCATCATGGATATCATCATCAAGATCTGCATTGCCTCCTACTAGTACATTTGGTTCATCTCCTTCAGGGTCTTCATTTGAGACATTGCTACATCGCCTACCTATTCCTCTGCATCATCTTCTTCTTCAAGATAATTTTCTTCCTCTACAATATTATAATTTACTGGCCTTCCTCTTAGATCATACCTAACAACAAATGACCAACCTGCTTTACCTGGAATCTTTGAGTAGAAGACTTGTTCGCATTGGCTTGGAAGAACATAATGATCTGTTCCTAGCTCAAATGACCTTGTATTAACCATGGTAAATCTGTTATCATGTAGAATAATAGTTCTATCAGGATCACGTTCATTCATTTGTAGCATGTACCATTTGACGTCAAACAAAACTATTTTGAAGGATTTAAAGTCACACTCAAGTATGTCCTCCAAATACCCATAGTATCGATTTTTAGAGACTTCGGGGCATCTATCACTTCTAGAGGAAACATTAGTGACCTCGAAGACTGCAGTTATCCCACAATCAGAAGTTTTCCTCTTTTTGTCCAACTTTTTGATGCGAAATTTACAACCATTGCACCACATAGCCTTGTGATGTTTCAACTGCAATATGCCAGACACATAAAACATATTTCACATAACTTGTAATGTATGGATGGGAAAAACACATCGACACTAACATTAATAATTTATGAAATAACATAATGAAATTATATTGGATGAATAACATGCTTGCCTATTTATATTTCAAACCATTCACTAAATCAATTTCCTGTTGTGTAATATTGGTATCTCCATTACGATGAGATTCTATAACCAATGTAGAAACCCCTTCCCATGATAACCTACCTTCACATTGTATGCATCTATCAATCAATACCTTCATCCAGTCAATATTGTTTGCAATGTATATATGTAGTGCATCCCACTCTCGACCAACTGTATCAGAAAATCATAATTCACCAATATATGTTAGTTATCAAGGTATAAAATATTAATAATTGATAAAAGCATAAAAATTAAATAAGTACGATACACATAAAAAGGAAAATTCAGATGTCTTATAAACCTAATTATCTTTCACTTTCGTCATTCTACCTTTCCCCAACAAGTGCTCCCCTTCAAATATTTTAATGGAGTTCACATCCCAAATGTGATCCACATGCATATTTGCGGCTAATTTAGGAATATATTGACTAATATACACCATTGATTGATATAGCATATATCCCTCCACCATAGAACCCTCGGGGCGTGCTCTTTGTCTAACAAAAGCCTTTAATGATTTCAGGTGCCTCTCCACCATCCACATTGACCTTGTGTGTACTGGTCCACACAATTCAATCTCCACAACTTGGTGTATGAGGTAGTGTTCTTGTGCATTGAAAAATGCCGGAGGTAGATACTTTTGCATTTCACACATTAGCCGAGGAATTTCTCTCTTCCAATACTTTATATCTTCTTAATGGATTTGTTTCAATGAAAACCATCTATAGTCAATGTTGCAAGCAAGTACCATGTTTCAACAAAACATATAAATTAATATATTACATTATAAGTAAAACATATGTCATTAAGAACTTGTATAACAAATTGGAAAAAACAATTTTCATATAATTTACTACTTACCTCATGTATTTGCCAAGATCATATATAACTTGTTTGACGTAGTTGTCGAAGTGGTCTGGGAGAGATAGAGGTAGAACATACTGTAACAATCAAAATCGATCATTATTTGATTCTAAAGTATAATAAAACAAAACTAAAAATATGTATACCAATATAAATATATATATAGAAAAATAATTACCTTAATGACGGTATGCCAATCATGTGTTTTTACCCCACCAAATTCACCTTTCTTTGTTAAGATATTATTTATGTTTGAAGAAAAACCCGTGGGAAATTTTATTCTCCGACTGACCTCTTTTACATCATTTCTTTGTTGCTCCATTAATAACCAAGGAAGGCTATTTTGATCTCCGTCACTATTTGATTGGATCCCACTTTGCATTGCATGATTGGCTTCCTGAATGTCACTAAAAATCTTGATATTTTTTTCTTTATCCCTCCTACCATCTATGTCACATTTTTCCCGATATGCATTGTATCAAACAAATGAGCTATTTTTAGGTCCCGATAGTAGGGAAACCTCATGAATTGAGAGGGATAACTTTTCATTCCTCGTGGGAGCCCATTGTTAATACCTTCACGACATTGATGAAGCATAAAATACATTCAGCAAAATAAAAATTCATAACATTACATATACAATATTACATAAACAAATTGCAATATACCATCTCAACGACCTTTTTTATATTCCAACTTCCATAGGTGAGGTGTCATTCTTCGTGGTTTTAATCCAATCTCTTCTTTCCCATTGAAAATATGTTTTTCAATAGTATGATACCTATGTTCCTTAGAGAGGAAGTGCCTATACTCATCAAACACCTCCTTTCCTAAAGTTTTTGAATGTCGATATTTGATCTTAGGACCACAAGCTGGACATGCAAATCTACCCTTTGTTTGAAGACCTGCAAAAGTTGGATTAATAATTATGTCAATTATACGAAGGGGATTATTTAAAAAAACATGTAGCATGGTATCTTCAAATAATTATATACTATAATTAAAGTGAAAGGGATCATTACATACCACAAAAATGTGTTAGTCTTGGGGCATCATGAATTGTCCATACAAGTATTCCACAGAATTGAAATTCCTTATGCCTTATTGGTTTACAAACGTCATACATAGTGATGTCGGCCCATAACTTTAGTAACTCGTCGATGAGTGGCTCGATATATACATTCATATATTTAACCTGGTACTTACCTAATTGTTTGAAATTACACATAATTACTAACGTGATGTGCATATATAAGTAAATAAATAAATACAAGATATTATGCAACAAGAAATACAAATGAAATATTACATTCGG
>ML778234.1:2505680-2522042 GCA_009831015.1 Picea engelmannii | reverse complement strand
ATTTGTCCCATCGTCTTAAACTATATTGTTATTATTGTCATCTTCTTCCATAGGATCATTAACTTGATCTTCAATATTTGGAACTCCAAATTCCTCAACACCTAGTAGTACAACATCATTTCTGCTAGTACTTGGTGCATTCGGATGCTTAGGGGGCCAACCTGACTTTATAATTACAAACATTCATGCAAAATTAGTGTACTGCATAAGAAATATGTAAACAATATAAAATTTTATAAATACAATCAATATAAAGATATAATAATGAATATATAGTTTACCAAGGGACAATATTCATTCGGTCCACCTTCAACGTGCCCATGGGTTTTGCAATGTCTTACAGTTGTTTGTATAAAATTCTTCTGAATTTTGTTCTCCTGCATTTAGCGCAAGGGAAATAACATCTCTCGTCACCTTGTCCATAATATCTCCACATTCTTCACCACAACCAAAATATTGAGACGATTATGTTATAAAGTTCAGTGATGATGTGCTAGATCTATTCGATTCTTGAACTTCAATAGACCAAACCATACAATATATTTTACCACATAAGCTTCAAAGATTCACCATAACCAAGTAACATAATCAAATGACATAATAGAACTAGGGCAAGAGATCAAGTCACATATAAGCATGGAAAAATTAGCATGTTCATAGATGACATAAAATCTACATAAACGTATAAGGTTATAAAATATTAAAGGAGAGAAAAGAAAAAAAATATTTCACTAACCTTCAAAGTCTAAAATTCTCTTGCACGCCTTGAACAATGATCAAAAAACTAATCTTTGTAGATCAAAGATCAGTTCGATCTCTTAATCAAAAAGCAAACCTTCACATAAAAATGAATATTAGCAAAGCTATAACACATAAAAGATGTTGCAACTATAAAAAATTAGTCAAAATTTGGTTCGAATTAACTAATTTATAGATTCGTCATCGTCAGAATTCTGACGACTATAACCCTAAATTAAGGTTGACCATTTCGAAGTCAATGACCGTTATGTTGAACTACAAACGACTATATTAAAGTTTCGGAACTGGGATTCGTACTTCCGATGAACTTAGAACATGTCGGAAATCTGATGTTATCGGGACTAATTTAAAAAAAAAATAGCGAAATTTCATTTTTTAAAATTGTTTTCGACAAAAAAACTGATTTTATCACAATCGTCGTAATAGTTCATTGATTTTTTAGCCTGTATGTGATAGTGTTATTATCGAAGATTCATCTTGGGATGATAACCACCATCGCTCACCCTTTCTTCCCAGTTTGTATGCAATGGAAGAATATATTCAATCTATTTTTCCATCTGATATTGTCGACAATCCGTAATCTGCGATACTCACTCAGGATATGATGTCCGCGGGAAATTTAGGAAACATATAGGAAACCATCAACGTAGACATATTATAAAAAAAAGGTGTCATGTAAAACATAAAAATAGGTGTGAACTGTTCAAATGAAGAGATCGAAAACTACATCACCTTATTTAAAGAATTATGGGACGTTTTTTCCTGAAGCTACAAAGAAATTCCAGGGATCGACCCTTCAATTGTTTTGCATGAAATTAAAACTTACTATGGAGATAAACATGTACGAAAAAAAATTCACCCTATCCATCCTAGGAAAATTGTGGCAATAAAAGAAGAAGTAGAAAAATTATTGAAGTCTCGTTTCATCTACCCTATACCTCTCACCGAATGGGTTTCCAACATCGTTTCGGTCACAAAGAAACAAGGGACAATTCAAATTTTATTCGACTATAGGGATATCAATAAGGCTTGTCCGAAATATAATTAACCTACACCCTTCATCGACCAAATTATTGATAACTGCAACGAAAGAGTAATATTCTCTTTTATGGACGACTTCTCTAGATATAACCAGATAGATATTTTACGAGTTGATCAACATAAGACATCCTTCATCTTCCCATGGGAAAATTTCTCATAACGGAAATTACCCTTTGTCCTTAAAAATGTTGGAGCCACTTTCCAATGAGCTATGTTGTACGCTTTCCATGATATCAAACATATTTTTGAACCTTACCTCGATGACTTGTCATCTCATTTGTCTCATCGCAAAGATCATATTGTTCATCTAAGAACGATCTTTCTTAGATTTCGACATTACAACATACATTTGAATCCCCATAAATGCATTTTTGTTGTCGAATCAAGGATACAAATTGACTTCTTGGTATCCAATGACGGGATTAGGGTGAATCCCTTAAAAGTGAAAGTTATCCTCTCTTTTCCCCCTTCAAACAATATTACCCAACTCCAAAGTTTTCAAGGGAAGGAAAAATTTCTACGTTGTTTCATTTGCAATTAAACTGAAATCACAAAAGGATTCATGAGACTGATGTAAAAGGATGCCCCTCTCATCTAGGATGAACTTTCCCAATTCTCAATCAATGCTCTCAAACATGCTTTAATGCATGCACCATTGTTACATCCCCCTAACTATACGAGAGATTATATCATTCATTTGGCCTCCTCCACTTCTACTATTTCCATGGTGTTAGTTCAGTAGGATGACGATGGTGCAAAACATGTGATATATTATTTAATTAAGATCCTTTCATGTCCTGAACTTTGCTATTCACATGTTGAAAAGTTGGCTTTGGAGATGGTCATCACTTTCCAAATATTTCGACACTACATCTTACTTTGAACTACCATGGTCATTTTTGAATCGAAACCCATGTACCACATCTTGAATCATCAAGTAATTGGGGGAAAATATTCAAAATGGATCATCATTCTTCAGGAATTTGATCTCGAGTTCACCAAATACAAAACAAAGAAATTGTTCATTTTTTATGGAATTGATTTGTGATCTTCCCCACATCGATGAGAAAATTGAGCCTAGTGATTCCCTTCCAGATGAGTCATTGTTCCTTATTAGTACATCTGACCCCTAGTATGGGTACATTCTTTTATATCTCCAAACCCAATGCTTCCAGCGATATATTTCACGTGACGAACAATGTTGTATTAGACATTATTCAAAATACTACGTTATTGTTGGCGACACTTTATATCGCCGTGCTATTGATATTGTTATACAACATTGTTTGACCCATAAAGAAGTTGAGCATGTTTTAAATGATTGTCAGTTAGGATCTTGTGGCGGTCATCTCTCTAGGATGGCTACAACCCAGAAGATTCTACGTGTAGGTTATTTTTGGCCGACCATTTTCAAAGATTGTATTAAGGCCATTAAAAAATGCCCACCCTGTCAAATATTTCAAAATAAAACATGTACCCACCCTGCTTCGCTCGATCCAATAATCGCCATTAGCCCCTTTGAAAAATGGGGCATTGATTTTATGCAATGTAATCCTACCTCAGTCGGGGGGAATGGATATAATATCGTCGCAGTAGATTATTTCACTAAATGGTAGAGGCTATGCCTACATTTCTAAACGATGGTCGAACTTCTGTTATTTTCATATTTCATCACATCATCACTATATTTAGAGTCCCGTGAGCTATCGTAACTGATCACAGATCCCATTTCCAAAATCATATGATGAGTGAGTTGCATACCAAATTAGGTTTTCGACATGAAAAGGCATCCCCATACTATCCTCAAGCTAATGGAAAATTTGAAGCCATCAACAAGGTCCCAAAAACCATGCTCCAATGCATGGTGGGGGTGAACAAAGCCAATTGGTGTTTGCAATAGTTCTTATCACTCTGGGCCTATCAGACATCTGTTATAACCACAAATGGATTCACGCCTTTCCAATTGGTATATGGGTTAGAAGAGGTGTTGTTGATTGAATGCAAGATTCCATCTCTAAAATTTGTTGTAGATCTCCTTCCCAACACCTATGATGAAGAGGAATGTTTCGTATACCTAATGAAGTTGGATGAAACCCATCGTGATGATTCTCTCATTAATGAGATATATAAAAAATGTATCAATTCCCAATATGATAAGTCTATCCAACCTCGCATTTTCGCGAAAGGAGATATGGTCCCGATCTATGACCAAGACCATGATAAACTTGGAGAAAGGAAATTAGAACCTATGTGGCATGGAATGTACATCATAAAACGTTTTCTACAAAGAGGTTCCCACGACCTAATCGATGATGATGGAATCCATCTCAATGAGCCTCACAATGGGCTCTATTTGAAAAAGTAATATGCTTAGAAAATCTTGCATGTGTGCTTTGTACATTATTGTACCATATGTTTTGGTTTGGTGTGACTTCACTTTTGTGTGAATGAGTTTTGCTTCACCCTTATCTACTTATACCCTTATTTGTCCCTGAATGTGCAAATGTCAACATATTTTCCCATACATTTTGGATTTGTGGATGGTGCTAGCCGACATATCGAGAACTTAGCTTCTTCAACTTGGACCATTTACCATTCTGGTGAGTCGATAGCCTCAAGAGGGACCTATATTGGAACTGCAACCAATAATGTTGCAGAATATCATGTCATTATTGAACTTTTGACTGAAGCTACCTCTCTTGACATATCTCAGATAATAATTAGTCTTGATTCCCAACTCATGGTCTGTCAACTTAATTGCGTTTATACTATCCACAATCCAATATTGCTATGTCTCTACTTGAGGGTTCGTTGTCCCAAAATATTTTTTACTTATGTAGAATACCAACACATACCGAGAGAACTTAATATCATTACATATTCATTAGCAAATTATATGTTGGATTGGCATCTCTCACACATATGAGTATTCAAGTACATAGAGCATAAACATAAAATTAAAAAAAAAAAAACATCACATCATTGTAACATAAGTAGCTAAGACAAAACCCATATATATATATATATATAGAAAACGTGTTTCAATGACATCGTCCAAAAAGTACATTGTCATAGTAAGAATACAAAAAACTCTACTTGTTTTCATGTACTACATTGTGCTCGTGATAACACACCACTGCCTTGGATACTCTCCACAATATATGGTTGATACTCTCTCGTACACCCATTGTGTGCCTCTATAGGTGTAAGGTAACATCTCATAATCTCATGGAAGGGACACCCATGGTAATCCCCCTGAGATTCCTTACTTCCTTGTGAAGTCTTCCACTACCTGCCCCTATCGCTACCTAGGCACCACTGTGTCATCCAAATGGGGACATACCAGCTGAGCGTACCATCCCTCTATCTGCATGATGAAAAAAAATAATTTTTAGATCCCTCATTGTACCATAAAAAATACATATATTATAAAAAAATCAAAAACACTTTTTGCAAGGTCACGTTTTTTCAAATCTACCTGATGTGTCCCATTGTTCGCATTCAGGGGGAACTAGATCCACACTACCTTTGAAGTCGATCCCAACATAAGGATAGTCTTATACCATCACGTCTACCTCCTCCACCATGAAAATAAATCAGCAGTGAAAGAAAATCATGAAGGATCGTTCCCCAACCGAGGTGACGGGCTAGTCCACCTCTCCATTTGAGTCTCGGATACCAGATGCTCTATCAAATAAATATGTGGCTTCATTAACAATATTCATTATAGGAATAATGATACCAATAAATATCCATACCCAAACTATTTATTCCTCTCTGATCTACGTACTACATCTAGAAATATGATCTTTGACATTTGTTAAAAATCTTGCACACCAATTGAAGATATTCAGCTCAAGGGACTCAACTGCGTATGCAATCCGTGATTTGGAAGCCAAATTAGGACTGGTGCTTCCTTCCATATTAGTGATGGTGAATAGGATAGCTCGTAATGGAATATCTCTCACATCCTTAATGGAAATCCTACCACTTTCCTTGTGGGATCCCGACATACAAAACAATGCTATGTAATCATCGGTCTACAATGTCGTGGTTCGGTGTTCGGATAAGATGATGGGTTCCCCTCTCCTAGAGAGCCCCATCATAATGTACACATTCTATATTTTTATCTTTAAAATATGAGATCCCATTCGAAAATCTTTCTCATCAACATCCCATAACCCAATCAGATGCTCAAGGAGAAGTGTTTCCTTTTGCATGTTCTCTATCTTGAAAATTTTTAGTAAACCACAATTCCAGAGAACTGCCCTTGCCATATTGGTCGTCAAAATCCCTACAAAAAAACATTAAATATGATTAGTCAAAGCCCCAAGTTAAAAAACGCTTTATTAAACATAAAAGAATGCAAAATATTATTTTTTTTCACCTAGCGCCCCCCTGCAAGCTATTTTAGAGTGTTGGTGCACCCTATCCAAGGGTACAAGGGTGCCAAGAGTTGGGATGGAACCCCTCTCGATGACTTGGGGCAACATCATCCTAGTAAGGTTCCATGGAGGTTCCCAAGGAGCCTAGAAATAGCCAAAACTTGCATGAAAATAACCATGAAAGAAGGGAAAAGAAATAGGAGGATTGAACTATTGACCTGGTCTGGACGAAATGGTGAACGATGACCCATAACACCTACAATAAGGCTGAAAAAACTGCTCCAAATGGAAGAAAACTCCAAGTGAAAGAGGTAGGTGAAAGTGAAAAGTGAAATGAACTAGATTTTTGTTAGGGACCTAACCTCCCTAACCCCTCACATAGGTAGAATAATATAATTCCATGTAATAAAGGCCAATATTAATAAGGCCTAGAAATAAGGAAGAATAAGTCAAATGTAAAAAGACCTAATAGAAGCTTCCACCTATAGAAGGATATTCCTCTAGATTGTTCTTTTGGATAGATAGGTTTAGTATAAATAGAAGTAGAGGGTATGTGAAATATTGTCTTGGATATTATTGTAATAGATCTCTTCTCTACTGGAGGTCGCCCCCTCGAAGAGGAAAGTGAACATTTATATCAGTAATCAAAGTGATATTTCTAGTGTTATTCTTATATTATTTTGGTATTGTTCTGGTTATATCATTGTTTCTCTGTCATTTCTAGCTAAATAATTATGTTCTGCATTCTATTTTATATCAAGAATATTACAAGTGGTATCAGAGAACCTTCCTCGGCAGAAAATTGTGGGTTAAATGTTTTTAGGGTAGAGATGTATTATGACATCTTAAAGCTACAAAGATCTGTCGTTACACGCATAAACCCATGGTCAGGGAGTCATACACGCAAGAAATACAAGTGGTACTCAAGTGCACATTTGTTGGCCACCCTTGTAACCCCTGTTGGTACCCCTTCAAGTGGTAGTGCATTAGACAACACATGTATATGGATTGACCTAGATTTCCTGAAGCCCTCCATAGATAAATCGATCAGTCCGGTGACTGCTATATTTCCACTAATAACAACACTCAGTAAGATACTCTATAGTACCTTGGTAGTCGAGAAGTACGACTATGGGCATGGTCTAGCCTCCTTAGTTGGTGCCTTGAGATATTGGGTCCAGTACTACCATTGGACCACACACGTACATCAGAGAGATATATCACAGGGCAAACCTTGGTCTATAGAAACCCTAAATATCCTACCCCTGGGGATGGAAACAAAAAAAAACAGAACAAACTAGATCTATTGTCGCGCAACTGTGCCTTCGGCATTCTGGTTGCGAAATTACTACACATTTATTCCTGTTAAGCATTTGGGCATTTTGTCACTGCAATATTATTCAGGTCGGAATATAAATCCGCAGGAGTAAAAAAAAAAGACTATAGTGGTCCCACTGACACACTTATTTGGGACTTATCCCACTGGTTTCTTGTCTTCACCCCGATTCCGGTGATACCTCTCATTTTTAACACTAATGTTTTTTGTGGATCTGACCCGTCTTTGACACCCTTATTTGTCTCCTATCCCTTTGGATCCCTCTTTTTGCCCTGATCGCAATGGTATCATTTGACACCCTTTTTTTTCTATGGTCCCACCCACCCCTCCAGACCCCTTTTGTTTCCCCTCTACCACTTTCTTTCTCCTTTGTCCAAATGAATACCACATGAGCCCAAGAACTCAATTCCTTGATTGCTAACAACCATCAACACAAGGATGACATCAATCATATCACTACCAAAATTAGCTCCATCAATTCAACTATTGATATCCTCAAGGACCAATGTTCCCACATGAAAGACCTCCAAGAACAATGTTCCTACATCAAAGACCTCAAAGAACGCTTCCTGGGTCATCCCCTGAACCCTTCCTCTTATGAACAACCATCTTATCAGGATGACCATGACTCTTCCCATTACCAAGGCCCTCATACTACCCAGTTTTCCTGAGACCTTTTCCCTCCTAGAATTGAGGTGAACAAATTTGATGGCTCAGATTCTACAGGCTGGGTCACCCAAATGGAACATTATTTTTCTTTTCATGGCAGTATTGATTATTTAGCCAAGCTTCGTTATGGTCTCCTATATTTGGATCTGGAACAATGGTAATGGTGGCAATGGAAAAAAAAGGTACACAGAGGGTATGTTGCTTGGACACAATTTGTGGTTGAACTTTATGATCTCTTTGACTCTGACACCCACCATTTAGGTTGATTGACCAAGTTAAAGTAGTCTAGTATAGTGGAAGAATTTATTTCCACATTTGATCACTTGGATTTTAGAACGGGGGGCATGTCATGTGATTTCTTTATAGAAAGGTTTATCAGTGGCCTCAAAGATGAAATTTGTGCCCATGTTCTCATGGAATGCCCCCAAACTTGGTTGGAAGCTACACAACAAGCCAAGGAATCCCAACAAATTGTCTCCTCCCAGACTCGCAAACCCTCCTTTCCTCCTCACCCTAAACCCATCAATTTTTCTCCTCCTGCAACTCCCCTCAAGATCTAGAAATTAACCAGGGACGAAATGGTTCAACATCAACTCAAGGGTCTTTGTTATAATTGTGACGAAAACTATTTTCCTGCGAACAAGTGTAAGGAACAAAAGATTTCTATGTTTGTGACTAAGGCTATTTCTAAATAAGATGTATTTGTTCCTCCTATGGAGGAAATACCCCCTCCATATGACCTCACCCCACCCTCTCACCCATCCAAAGTTGACCCAGTGATTCCACTTAATTCCCTCAGTGGCTTCTCTTCTCCCCAGACTCTAAAATTATTTGGTTACATAAAAAAAAGGAAAGTCATCATCCTTGTGGACAGTGGTAGCGCCGATAACTTTATTCATTGCCACATTTACCAAGAAGTCAATTGTTACATCTGTTCTGTCAATAATTTTCAAATCATGATTTCCAATGGTGGTTCCATGAAATGTGGGGGACGATGTGAAAATGTGTGACTCCAAACTGTTCAGTATCACCCGAAATCCTATATGTTTTCTATAGACATGGGTGGTTGTGACATTGTTCTTGGTTCCAAATGGTTACACACTCTAGGCCCCATTCTCATGGATTTTAAGGACTTAACCATGCAATTCCAACAAGAGGGACAATGGTATAAGTTCCAAGGCATCACTACAGGCTCCCCTAAGATCATGAGTTCCCATCGCATGGAAAATCTCCTCAAAAAAGTTCATTCGGGAATTATATCCCAACTCCACTCCATTCATGTTTTTGAGACACCTTATGTACATCCTGACCTCCAATCTATTCTCTCCTACCACCAAGTTGTTTTTACCATCCCCAAATAAATTCTCCCTTCCCGTGGAATCCATGACCATTCCATCCCTCTCATCCCGGATAGTCTTACCCCCAATTTTTGGCCTTATCGTCATCCCTTTTCATAGAAGAATGAAATTGAGAAAAATGTTCATGAATTACTAGAATTCAGTGTTATTCATCCCAGTACTAGCCCCTATTCTTCCTCTGTGGTCATGGTACTCAAGAAATAAGGTACTTGGCGCATGTTTCATGATTTTCGAGCTCTCAAAAAACTTATAATAAAAGAGAAATTCCCCATTCTTGTCATTGATGACCTCTTGGATTAATTGAGTGGTGCTCAATACTTCACCAAATTGGATCTACATTCTAGCTAGCACCAGATCTGTATGAAAGAAGAAGACATCCCCAAGACTGCATTTCGTACTCATGAGGGTCATTATGAATTCTTGGTAATGCCCTTTGGATTGTGTAATGCTCCTTCCACTCTCCAAATTCTTATTAATCATGTATTTCGTCCTATTCTCCATCATTTTTTCTTAGTTTTCTTTGATGATATTCTCATCTATAGTAAAACTTGGTCATCCCATCTCTCCCATGTGAATCAAGTTCTCCATCTACTCTCTAAGCACCAAATTTTCCTCAAACAATATAAATGTGTCGTTGGTGCCTCAGAAGTGGAATACTTAGGTCATATTGTTGGTAAGGATGGTGTTTGAGTGGATCCTAAGAAAATTGAATTTATGCAAGATTGGCCTCGTCCTAAAACTCTTAAGAGATTGAGTGGTTTTTGTTGGGCTCTAAATGTGTCCTAAAAACAACCTTAGTTTAACATTAATTTATCAACCCAAGGATTTGTCTTTTTTTTCAAGAACATCAGCAAAGTCTATGCAGATAGCTCATAGAGGTTAAAATCGCGTAGTTAAAGAAAATCTGAGTTTATCAACAATCAAGTTCCTCACACATTCATTAAACTTCTGAAACTAAGATCTCACTGAAGAGGATTGAAATTTGATCTATAACGTTTTATGAATTAAAAGCATGAATTAAATTGTTGAATTGATCTAATTAAGAAACATGAATTGAATCTATGGGAAAGCTTAATAAACTGATCTACCGATGACTATCTAATCTACTGAAAATAAATAATTGAGTATTGTAAATTGAGAAAAGAACAGTAAATGAAAGGAACAACAAATGCTAATTTAGCGAAAAGGAACAACAAATACTAAACTAAATGAAAGGAACAACAATTGGTAATTGAGAGAAAAGGGACAACAAATACTAAACTAAGTGAAAATGACAACAAATGCTAATTTAGGCGAAAGGGAACAACGCGTGTGAAAATGAGAGGAATTGTCAAGCAGTAAACAACAACAAAATGGAATATGGAACAAAAATCGATAACATTCAAAATGAAGCATCTATCTTTTGCAAGCAGACAACATGAAAGTATTAACACACTTATGCATTTATCTTAATTACTTCAAAGGAGATTTAAATCAAAAAACAAAAATCAAATTGATACAATGATAGATTGAAACGGTAACTCCTTCAGGCTGGGCCTTCGGTCCTCAGAAGCACTGTTGCTAGAAACTCAGTATGCGAAAATGATGAAAACGTTCAAAGCCTTTATTTATTCCATAACTAATACAACATTTACAAAAATTGTTTATGTAGAGAAATTCTGAGTTTTGAATGCTTGGATAAAATTCTTAGATGATCCTTTCCCAGTATCCACTACCCTTTATATATTACAAAATATGGGTAAATTGAGCTATCCCGAGGATCGAGAGATCCTCAGGATAGTTATTACTATTTATGAAGTTTACAAAATAGAGACTAATCTCTCTTGAAACTTCTTTGCGCCCAATATCTTTAACCTCCAATAATTTATGTATCTTCGAAATCTCTTCAGCTATCGCGGGTTTACCAAAATTTACCCATTCCTGTAACAAAATCAAACAATTCCAACCATATTTTAGAATTTATAAAATACAACTCAATAATATTTCTGGAAGACATTTTAATCATTTTCTATCCTATTTTATTCCTAAGTAACAGAAAAAGTCAATCAAAATTACATCATAAATCGTGGGAACAAGGAGGATATTTGTACATTTTTCATAACCCAACATACCCCCCAACTTACCTTCTTGCATGTCCTCGTGAAATATAAGTTATTACATGTAAAGAAGTGATGCTACAAGGAGGAAAAGATGGTTCACCAGGTGCCCTGAACCCATTCTCAAATTTGAGATTTTCAAAAGCAGTGTCCTCCCTCTTCCTATTAATTTGATAATCCCTCTGGTAGTCCTTTGGAGGAAACCAGATAATAGGGGGATTATATCTATGCCCAATCCAAGCAAGTCCTTCCTCCTGGATCATTCTGGCATATCTTTCTATTTTGAAGGTGTTTGCAAAGAAATTCTTGAAACCAAAGGGTTCCCTAATCTTCACTTCATTTGGGGAGGCATGCCATCTCAACTTGGAAGCGACAAGAGCTTATTATTTAAGTTCCCTAAACTGTGCTATGCCTGAACATATGACCTGTTGGTAGATAGGGGCTAAAGATTCCACAACCCCTTCCCTTTTCATGAATGTTATGTGTCGCATGATGGTTGGAAAATATTTTGGAGGTTCCCCTCTGATCTAGAGATCTAACCCTATTTCCCTCTTTATGAATTTTTTCTGAGCTTTAGCCCACCTGATCTGGTTTTTAGTAAAGGATATGAATGCTTGAATTTATATGTCCCAGATAAAGGGACTAGGATTATCTTTCCTGTCATCTTCCAAAATGAAGTTATAGAAGTATAGCTCGCATAGAAAATATTGTACCTTCTCTTCCTGCTCTCTAAAACATGAAATGAACTTAGTGATCATGTGAATTTAATTGGCTTACCTTCAATAATAGATTTCACCCTCAGTAACAAGTAACGTTCTAACAAGAACAAGGTATAATTGGTATTAGGATCTCTATAATTTATTGCATCAGTGTAGACATCACAAATCTCTTTGATTTTCTCCAAAGCTTTTTCCAATTGGTTTTGTACCTTCTTCACTTTCCCTTGGGCTCTGGTGAGCTCAAAAAATGTTTCATTTTTTGTTGTTGCAAGGGTATTAAGTTGTTTAACAATCTTTTGATGTTCATCCATAGTGAGCATCTCATTTTTGCACTGTGTTAAGGTCTGTTGGGTTTGCACCAACTATGTTTCAAGTCTATCAATGATAGCACTTTGTTCTCGAGACTGAGAGGCTTCTTCAGTCTAACAGGCTGCTTCTTTTACTGCTGGAAATTCTTTCTGAGTTCCTGCATCTATGGTCTCTAGAGGAGTGGGAATCACTTCCTCAGGTTGAGCAACTTCTCCTTCTATAATTTCTGGTTGACCCTCTCTTTCATATGTTTCCAAAGGAATCTCCTCTTCATTTTGATCAGTTTCCCTTTCTGCTGCTACAGTTTCAGTCTGAGGTTCCATTTTTGTTGTCTCTTCAAGGACATGCAACTCTGTTTGTGTTCCTACATAACTTGTTTGGATTGGCCTCCTAAGAATAGGGTTCCTTCCTTGTTCTCTATGTCTTTTGGACTTCTTTCTTTCATGGGACTTGTTGGCTTTCTCTAATTTTTTTCTTAATTCTTTGATAATTTCCTTAAGCTTTCCAAATTTCTTCTTTAACACTTTAATAATTTTAACCCTTCTCTTCAACAATTTATTTTCCTATTTTAACCTTTTGATTATGCTGTGGCTTTTTCCTGATTTCTATTTTTGTGAATTGTCAGCGTTTTCCTTACCCTGATAAGTCAATAGTTTCTCCTATGTTTCTTATTCTTGCATTGCCAGGGTATTTACCTCAGTATGAGGTTCTTCTTGTGTTGTATCCTTTGGGAATGACATATCAATGTCAGGGAAGTATTCAACAGGGTTTGAAGAAGAGGTTGGCTCTTAGTATTCTTCAGGCCTATTTGTGTCTTTGTTAATTGAGGTCCCTAAACTCCCTAGAACCTGAGCTATCTCCACCTCATAACTTTTCAAAAATTGTTCTGTGAGGTGTCCCAATGCTAGCTGGGTGTCTTCATGACTGTTTCCTTGTGGGGTTTGTTCTGTCTGTTCAATTCCCTGAATATCTTCCTATAAGGGTTTCCCTGTCTACGTTATCTCCTACGTTTCATCAGGTTGTTCTGTTATTTCCTAGATTTCTTTAGGTTGTTCTATCTGTCTACTTCTTCTTTTCATTTCAATGGGGTCTTTAGAAACAAGAATTTATTTTTCTCTTTCTCGTTGATTCCCCTGCTTGTGAGGTCCAAGTCTTTTCCCATTGGATGAGGTCTGCCTCGACTTCAGGTTGAGGAGGTGGAATTTCCATTTGGGTAATGGCTTTCCCTTCCTGTGCTACTTCAATTCCTTGGGTTGGGTATTCATGATGTAATTCAGGTTGTTCCAATTGTAGGGGCCTATTGGCCTAAATAAGATCGCCCCAGGTTATTTGAATCTGACTCAGGGACCTATTTACTATCATATTTACTGTAACACACCCACTATCGTAAATTAAAAATTTCTTTGAATTAATTTCCCACACATGAGAAATCTCCAGAAACCTGCACTTGCAGAATGCAAATCCCTGGTTCAATATCGGGATTCGGGGTTTCGGAGGTTGCGGTGTCGAGGGTCCCTGTCCTCTCGAATCCCCGATCACCAATGGAACAAATTTTCGACGTGCCCCTTTGGTTGCCTCAACCCCGCTTGGTTAAGCCTCTGGTCCATACGACCTGTTTCTATATGACCATACGACAGCTTCTCGTCGGGGTTTCGGAGTTTGCGGTGCCGAGGTGCATATGTACCTGGAACTCCCGATCCTCCGATCCCCGATGTGATCCTAGCGTATTGGTTGTCCGGCTAAGTCCTAGTCAATACGACCACAACGTTCACAAGACCACAGTCTTAATTCTTGTTGGGGTTTGGCGCCTTTCCATGTCATGGCGCACAAGTCCCCTGGGCTCTCGACGCGCCTTTACACTGGCTAGCCCCCTTGGTCATACCATGGTTCATGTGATCACTTACCATATGACTGTAGCCGTATAACCTTCCATCGGGGTTTGGGCATTTGCGTTGACACAAAACACATATACCCGGGACTCGCGATATCTCGATTCTTGATTCTCTCTGGATGCTCGACACGTGTCCCTTGGATCAACGGCCTATGATGGTGTCGAAAACTCGCATATCGCGGTTTCGTATTGCAAGGGATCATGTCCTTGAAATCCCCAATATGTCGAACTCCGACTCTCTGGGATCCTCTGCCACATGTCCCTACTGTTTGGACGGCTCAGATGTTGTCGGGAATTCGCTAATCGCGACTTCCTATTGCAACGGTTCTACACTCCTAATTTCTCTGATGGGTGAAATCCCGACGACTCCCCAGAACACTGACACATGTCCTGCCGAGATCAACGGTTAGGATCTGTTCTCGGGATTTCGAGAACTACAAGGCCTCGATTCTCAGACTCAACAAAACCCCGATGACCCTGTTGTCCCGATGACTTCTCCGAGATGTTGACACGTGTCCTTCTGAGATCAACGGCTAGGACTCTTCCTCTGCACACTAGAGTTTAACTCCGGCACATCTTCTCGAGATCTGACGGCTATCGGGACTATGATCTAAGATCCGACGGTTCAGATAATTTCTCCTGCATGCTCCCCTTCCAGAAGTTATACTCCGTGAAACTCCTCCCGATCCAACGGTTTACAGGATAATTGGATCGAGATCTAACGGTCTAGATTCGTTCTTTTGGGTCTTGGAGTTTACGATCCCAATTTCTCATTGCTCACGATGATAGAGGGCAAAGGGGCAAGGTGTGTAACGCCTGCGTTACTGTCGTCAATCTAATGGTCGTGAATGACTATGGATCCTTCGACGAGATCTCATCCGTCGACTTGTCACTCCTCATAACAATAATATCTTGGAACCTTAATAGAATCGTTCCTCCTCGTGCGGGGTTGCTAAGGCCTGTGCATTCGAGTCCTTATTCTGGGTTCTTAGTGAACCTTTCCGAGGAGGGAATCTCTATGAAGAGATCTTTACCGGGGCATTTTCGGAAGCAGATAAAGGGAGACAGCCTTCCGAGAACGACTGGGCATGATTAGATTCATTTGTCAATGTAAGTCGAGCACGGTTTCCTCGGTGTTAAGCATATATCAACTCATTCATATCAAGAACTACGCAGACATTCTCATGCTGAAAACATTTAACCTCTATGAGCTAACCTCTACTCCATATTAACAATTATTGTACAGACAATTCCTTCACAGGAAACATTTACAATTCCACAAGTCCATGAACATATGTGACAGCATATAAATTTCAAAATGAAATATGAGCAAAACACTTATCAGAAATACTTCAGCAATGGAAGCAACTGCTGAGAGGGGTGCTCGTTTCCACCCAACCATAGGTGTAGTGACTCCTAAGGGATTTACCACTAGCCACCCCCGAGCTGAGACCACGATGTCTTGAGACCTGCGTCTCTCTGTCTTCCAGTGCCCAGGAGAGAAGGTTGCAATCCCTTCCTCTCTGCGATCACTCACTCTGCATAGAACTCCAGAGTTCCCCTCGTGTCTGCCCCCCTTCCAATCATTTCAGCCATATGCCTTATCCTCTCTCGAGGTTGTGTGTGGCACGATTACCCTTGCGCTGGTCATTCATGATGGCTCTACGGATAGGCGGTTCACCTCCCCATCCCTCATCAATCCATCAACCTAACAGCCTGCAAGGCATTTATTTCAGGGCTAGCGAGCCGCTTTTGGTTCTCCGGGCCAGTGGAGTCCAAATACGGTATTAAATTCTCGG
>ML778234.1:2478748-2498140 GCA_009831015.1 Picea engelmannii | reverse complement strand
TATTAGGATCAATTACAAATTTGGGGGAAACAGGGTGTTACATTTACCAATCCATGATGGCTAATGATAGTAACATGATATTTTTCCTTCTGTTTTCTTGTGGCGACCTCATGTAACATAACATCTAGAAAAAATGTCAAATTGATTACTAACCATTGTTTGAGCGCTTCTAGTAGTTTGAGGTGGCATGGACAGATCACATAATACCTTCCATCATAGGTGATATACCTTTGTATTACACCTGCCAGTTATTTCCATGGTTCATTGAGAGTGTTGGGGTTAATTCCCTTTCCCTTTTTATCCAATTCCTCTCCAGGGTCTACGAAAGATTCTACAGCTTTTTTGAGAATTATATATCTTCCATTCCATTGTATGCCTGTGTTAGGAAGGCCTGTAACTTCTGCTACGATTTCCCAAGTGACTGGGATATGTATATATCGAACCATGGAGGTTTCTCCCTGTAGTTTCTAGAAATATTCGATTGTAATGTTTGTATCATATCCTTGCAATCGATTGAAGTACTCCATCCACCCCAGATGGTGTAGGATTTCTCTTGCTTTCTCAGTTACCTGGAGTAATGTTGGTTCCCGATGCACATTTTAGCCTCCCATATTTCTGTAAGCAGGTGAGGACAAGTAACGTTCCTTGCTTCATCTTAACTCAACCAGCTCTTGAAACAATAGAAATAACAAATATAGAACAACATTGTGTATATTTAAAATGTGAAATTTTCGTATTTACTGCACTGATTGAAATCTATCGTTAAATGTGTCGAGCATCTTCCCCCCATAAATGGAAAGGTCGACCTCGAACATCAAATGTACAAGTGTAATAATGGAAGGGAGTTCCTACAAGGTGTGATTTCTATGCCGTCGTCGCCGCTGGAAAAGACAATCATTAATACATTTTCAACAAGAACTTTAACGGTACTAACGATAATCATCACTTTGTGTGGGAAAATCGAATTGTCATACCTTTTTTTAGAAACCATTTGAGGAAAAAGATTCTAAATGATTTTAAATTTGTTCACATGTTTAAAATGTTCCACATATCATAACATTGTTACTTTCCCTTGTTTATTGGATATAACCAGAATGATAGCCTCATTATTTAGAAAAGAAAATCTAAAAACACACTAAAACTTGGCGTATTTTAAGATAAACTTTGATACCACAGGCAGAGCCACTGCTGCCAGCAGGCGTCGATAGCCTCGACAGGGTTGGATTTTAACCCATAGATGAGCTTGTATCCTTAATAAATAGTTTAAAATTTCTTCTTCCAAGAATACCATTATCCCGATTTGGTAGCCAGATGATGATAATGCCACTCACTAGATCGTAACCTAAGTGAACAAGTCAGCTCGTGATGAGACCTCTTGTCCTTTGACAAAACAAATGATAAAGGCCATTTCCCTAGTGTTGATTCCATAGTGGGAATGCCACTTATGTTGTTATATGATTATCGTGGTAGGTTGGATCGTGATGAGACCCACTATTCTTTGATGGAAGAATTTTATCACTTTGTAAAAAATTTAATTTAATTTTTATTTTTTTTAAGCTCTATAAAGGGAGGCTCATCTACTCCTTAAGAGTGAGGGATGGTGTAAGAAGTGTAAGAATTCCAAGTAGGAATGTATTTAAGATTCCTTATTATGATATGAAAGCAATTATCATTCAAGTATATGTAGGTATATAGGGGAAAGAAACGAATTATGGTGGTTAATGAATTGTGAACAATTTTTAAGATGATTCAGAGAAATTAATCCAAAAATAGTTTACTAAGGTATGTTAAATGATCCATAGAAAATGAAAAATTAGGATTAGTGCCGATGAAAAAGGAATCAGTGAAGGTCATACCCAAAGGAGTGACTGACATAACAATGGCATGTTTTGAGAAAGGAATAATAATAAGAAAAAAAAACAAAAAAAACCATGAAAGGGGCAATAGTTGTTCCTTTCGAATGGACAACACTATTGAAAAAGGAACAATAGGCATTATAAGGGGAAAAATAGTGTGACCGAAGGAACAACAATCGTTATTTTGGATGGACGATATTACTTACGAAGGGAACACAATTCATTCTTTTCAAAGGAATGACAATGGTTTCAAAAGGAATCAACGATCATGCGAAGGTAACAACAGTCGTTTCTTTCAAAGGAATGACAATCGTTTCGTTTTAAAATGAACAACAACAATGATGTTCAAATTTTTACTCATCTAATTAAATGATTAGAAACTCTCACATACATTTTTGTTTTAGTGAATCTATAATTGATTAGTCATCAACTAAATTCAGTCAATTTCTATGGGTACGTTTATGCAATAATTGAAGTATTGGATGGTCCTTAAACATGTTCATTTTCTTGAAAAAACAGGGTTTCTATTTGCTGGGTTTTTTTTCTTTCAAAGTGAGACAGGAGAAAAGAACATAAAAGAGTGTTAATTATATTCATTACACTCATCTTTTCTAGTTCATATTCTCTTAAGTGGATTTCCTTAAAAAAGAAAAAAACTAAAAACTCAATCAAATCTGTAAAGAAAGCTATATACAATATATACAGTGCTAAAAAATCATCATTTATGGAGTTGAGGTTGTTGGGTTACCTTCCCATCCAGCCAAGATCTGAATAGTAGGGTCCTTACTTACTTCTTGGCAGAAGGATTATTTTTAAGGTGGGTGATGGTAGAGTCGTAACTGGTGTCCATTTACCAGAAAGGGAGACCTAGACCCATTGATGGTAATTAGAGTGAAAGTTTCATTATCATGAAATTCATTAATTTCATATGGTCCCAACCACCTTGTCTGTAATTTTCCAGGAAAATACTGAAATCTGGAATCATAGAGAAGCGCCCAATCACCTTTCTGGAATGATTTCTTCTTGATATTTTTTTCGTTCTAGTTTTCTCTCTGTTGTTGAATAACAGTTGTGCGCTCCAAGGCAGACATGCATTCTTCATCCAACACATTGAGCTGTTGTAGGCATTGTTTATGTGTCTTTGTAAGATCCAATCCAATTTCCTGGGCCATCTTTAGAGTCTTGATCTCAAACTTGATTGGAAAGATAGTTTCTTTACCATAGACTAAGTGTTAAGGAGAGTAGCCAGTGGTGTTACGCCATGTTGTGCGATAAGCCCGTAAGGCATTTGGAAGCTCAATTGCCCAATTCTGTTGGTTTGTTGAGACAATTTTTGTCAAAATTGCCTGCAAGACTTTATTGGTGCTTTCTACTTGTCCATTTTCCTGTGTGTGGTATGGAGAAGCAACTCTGTGTTTAATATGATAATTTTTCAGGGTGGTCATGATTCTATGAGTTGTAAATTGTTACCCCCCATCAATGACTATTTCCCTGGGTAGTCCATAGCGTACAAATAATTTGAAAATAAATTTAATGACTACTTCCTCTATTTCATTTGGTAAGGCTTCTGCCTCTACCCATTTGATCATGTAGTCTATTGCAACTAGAATATAGGCCTTCTGATTTGACTTCAGGTTGAAGGGGCCAACGAAGTCTAGTTCCCATCTCTCGAATGGTTATGAGACTACTTGTGATTTTAGGGGCATTTCATTAGCCTGACCTCGTTTTCCCATCCGTTGACAACTATCGCAGGTCTAGACATATTTATTCACATCTCTAAATATTGAAATCCAATAATATCCCATCTATAAAATCTTATGTTCGGTCCTGCAATATGAAAAATTTCCACCACAGGGCTTGTCATGTCCTGCCCTCAATATGTCGTAGATTTCGTCATCACGTACACATCTGTGGATTTGGAGATCATCCCTTGTATGGAAGAGATATCCACCAATCTAGGTGAATCGTGTGCTACGTTGGACAATCGGTTTTCTTTATCTTCATGATAGATGTGCTGGAAGTTTCCCAACTGCTAGATAATTTGCCACATCAGTGTACCAAGGTGGCTTAGTAGTGATGGTAAATACATGTTCGTCTAGAAATTGATCTTCAACTGTTAAGGAATCATCTGTTTTAGGTATGCAAGACAAGAAGTCTACCACAAGATTCTCTCTTTCGGGTTGATCTTTGACAGTGATGTCAAGTTCCTGCAATAGTAATAACCACTGGGTAACCCATCCATTAGTAATAGGATTATTAGCTAGATATTTAATAGCAGAATTATCAGTATACAAAATAACTGGATAGCCTTTTATATAATGATGAAATTTATTGATGGCATGTATAACAACTAAAAAAACTTTTTCTGTTACTATATAATTAGATTCAGCGGGGGTGATATTCTTGCTAATAAAATAAATAGCATAGGGTTTCTTGTCTTCTTCCTATCCAAGGACAATGCCTATGGTGATATCTGATGCGTCTGTGGAGATGTGAAATGGTATTTTCCAGTTCGGTCCTCTCAACACCAGTACTGTTGAAATCCACTTTTTGAGTCCTGTGAATTCCACATCACACTTATTAGTCCACTAAAATTCAACATTACTAGTCAAAACATGTAAAGGTGCAACAGTTCTTGCAAAATTTTCCATATATCTGCGATAGTATCTTGAAGCACCAAGGAAACTACGTACCTCGGTTCATGTATGTGGTGTAGGTATATTAAGAATTACCTCTATTTTTGTTGGGTCTACCCTGATTTCATTTGCAAAAATGTAATGCCCTAGTACCACACCTTCAATCATCATCATATGACATTTTTCATGACTTAAACATAACATGGTAGCAATGCACCGTTCGAGTACCTTTTCCAGATAGTCTATAGCTTGATCAAAGTCATCGCCATAAGGAGTGAAATCATCCATGTAAACTTCAATCCCTTCACTAATCAGATCAGAAAATATGCCTAGAATGGCCCTCTGAAATGTGGTTGGAGAATTACATAATACAAAGGGAAATACTCTGTATGCAAAGGTACCCTAGGGGCATGCAGATGTGGTTTTATCTTGATCTTTTGGGGCAATTTGGATCTGATTATAGCCACTAAAACCATCTAGGAAAGGGAATAATTTCTTCCTTGCCAAAGTATCCAGAACCTGATCGATGAAAGGTAGGGGGAAGTGGTCCTTCTGAGTGGCTTTGTTAAGTTCCATGTAGTCTACATAGATTCACCATTTCCCATTCTTCCTGGGGACGATCACTAGTGATGACACCCACCGATTATCCGAGATAAGATATATGAAATCTAGATCTAACAAATTTTGTAATTCTTCTTTAACAATGTCCCTAAGGTGGGTATTCAATCTTATTTGGGGTTGTCAGATAGGTCAGGCATCTTTCTCAATATAAATATGGCGTGTGCAGAGTTTCAGATCAATACTTTTCATGTCAGAATACTCCCAAGCAAAAGCTTGTTGATATTTAGAAAGGATTTGAATCAGTTTTTGTTGTTGTTTCTCATCTAAATTGGCATGAATGTTCAGAGACCTCCCTGGTGTAATATCAACTAATTTGTTGTTATTAACAGAGGTAGTTGGGATTTGTTGTTCCATCAAATCTTCCAACGAGTCTCCCTGTGCTTCACTATCTAGAACAACTTTGAGAATTTGGCACATTGGGTTACTTACTATGGTTGGGCTGGTAATGAAACCATTGATCACATCATCCTCTAATTGGTTCTTGAGTCTGAGAGATTCTTCCAGCGTGAGAGGGGATCATAGATCCTTTTCTTGATATCTTGGTGGTGGCAACTGCGGATGTATGATAGTCGGGCTTAGCTTGGATGGAGGATACAGGATGAGGTTCATTGTAACAACTCCTCTAAAAATTGTCATATTACCCATGCGACATTCTATGTATGCATATGTTGTTGTGAGCCATGGTATTCCCGGTATTAATGGATTCCCTTTGAGTCTTCTTCTTGGGTTGATGATGAGGAAATCCGTTGGATATTCCCAAGAGTCAACTGAAATTGCTATATCGTGTAATGTGCCAACTGGTTTAACCACTGATCGATCAACCAATTGTAACATAATTGGGTTAGGTTTGAAGGAGTCGAAACCTAGGGTGTTGTAGGTTTCCATGGTTAGGATGTTGATGGTTGCCCCAAAATCTACTAGTGTATTTGGAAAAGAACATCCCTAGATATGAATTGTTACTATGGGGTTCCCTGGGTCTACATATTTGACTCGTTCTTGTCTCCCTAAAATGATATCAGGTAAGGCTCCTGCCACATGAATAGTTTATGATGAATTTTTAACTTTCCTAATAGGCTTCCTCCCAAATAATTCCTTGATTGTGTTTGCATAAATTGGGATGTCTTACAGAGCCTTTAGGAGTGGAATTTTAACATATAAATTCTTGAGTTCCCCTACAATATTGAAGTTAGGATACACAATAGGTTTTTCTATCATCAACCTTTCGGGGAATGGGGAAGGAGGAGTTACATCCTTATCAGGATCCTATGGTTCGAGTGTATTTCCTCCCTGCTCTGTTTCTTCCATTATGACCACAGTCGAGGGTTTTATTGTTGGTTGTATGTTATTTTCATTCTCCTTCTCTTTGGAAACATTTCTTTCTTCAGGAGATATTATGCGTCCCGACCTCAACCGGTGTTCGTTTCACCCTACCGAGTTGATTTCCCCTTCCACATTCTCGATAATCTAGACGAGATGGTTTGGTCTGTTATTAGGATTTGGGTGGGGTTGGGTTGGTAATTGAGGGCGCAATTGCAATTGAGGGTTCTAGGGTAGTTGGAGTGGAGCTTGCAAAGTGGGTTGGGTTTTATGGGCCATCCCCATGGGTTGATTGGTCATTCCCATGGGGCACTGCCAATTCTAGTTCCAATTTGGGTTTTGGGCAGCCATGTTGGACCACTGTGAAGGATAGGGGTTGTTATTTGATTTTTTCCAGGATGAGGTAGGGTATTGTGAGTTGGTTCAAATAGGACTCGCAACTGGATGATTTGGCCAAGGGGGGTTTACAGTCGGTTGATTTAGACAAGGGGGGTTTTTAGCTGGACATTGTTATTGCTGCCAGGTGGGGTTAGAAAATGATTGACCCCACCATGTGTTTCCATAATTTTGATGTTGATTATACTGCCCATAAAAGAAAGAAGAAGGATCTTGTAGTGTACCTTGGGGACGCACCTTCCATTGGCGACGTTGGGCCATCAGATATACTGGTTTTGTTTCCTCATATGCCTCTTTGAAGACATATTTTAATCTTGGGAGTGATGTCCATTGATCTATTGCATGGTCTTTAGCACAGATAGCACACACCCGAACTACATCCAAAGGATATTCCCTTGGACCATGTTTTTTTCTGCATTTGTGGAAAAATATGGCCAACGTATGCTCTTCTTCTTCTTGCTTCTATTTGTCTTACAATACATCCAATTGTTTATTCAAAGTGCTCAGAATGTCCATTTTGAAATTTTCTAAGAGGTTACCGACTTCTGCTGCGGTGACTCCTCCACTGGTAATATTGTTGTTTCTGGTGAGGGGAATCTGCATCCCTGGCCTGGTTTTTGTACTTCCACGTGAGCACCTGATGCACAACTGAACGATGTTATCATATGTTTCTTGATAGATATCACCCTTCCCCATTAAATTCAATGTTTCTACCCATTCATCTTTCATTCCCTTTATCAAAGTGGCTTTGAGCACCTCACTTGGTAATGTACCATAAGGGGATGTTTGCAGATTGTATTGGAACCTTTGAACATATTCTTCTAATGTCTCATTTTCCTTTGCATTCATTTGAAAGATTTCATCTTTTGGATCCCTGGTTCTACAATAATCTTGATCTTTTTTCAAGAAGGCCTGTTTCATCTGATCCCATGAGTTTATAGTTCCACCTTGCAGTCCCATAAACCAGTGCAAATCTTCCCCTTTCAAAGTGGAAGGGAACATCTTTAGTTTATTGGGTTCAGAGGTGTAATCATAACCTCTACATAGGACATCAAATTCAAATAATAATGCATCCGAGTCTTCTGAAATCAATCCATGAAAGGTTGGTAGATTCTGCAAGGGAATTGATTTCATGGGGGCATTGGCAATTGGATATTCCAAAGTGGAGGTCTGGGGTCATTATTGATTTGATTGTGCCAGTTGGTCGAAGATATGCCAATAATCTTCAGGAATTTCTTGTCCTGGGTGTTCTTTTGATTTATTACTTGATCCCCTAGGGGATTTGATTACACTACCTCTATCTGGGATTTAAAATATGCCTTCTCCTTTCATAGGATATTCAGGATCAGGTGGTGGCGATGGGTTTTCCTTAGCAACCTCTCTAGTTTCCCCTTCTCCTTCCTCCATATTAGAATAATTTCCCTCTTCTAAACGGCTTAGAGGTGGAAGATCTGTAATTTGAAAACTTTTCTCAATCCCTCCAGTTTTGTTGTGAACCTCACCATGGGTTGTAGTTGGTTGAACTGTTGCCTGAGGGATTCAGATGGAGCTTCAGTTGGACCCAGGAGAAGATCCAACTGAAAACTATCAGAAAATTTCCCCCATATTTTATGGTCCTTATACAATGATCAAGTGTGTGGGATCGGTGACCTATCAGTTAGCTCTACCTAGTCAGTCGAAGCTCCATCCTTTTTTTCATGTTTCCTTCTTAAAGAAGGTGATTGGAACTAATTTCCAAACTCAAACTAGTCTCCCTGAGTTTTCACAAGCATTAGGTTAAGAATGTAGTTTGTTTCAATTTCATCATATGTTAACCATAAACAAGAATGTTGCAACAACCAAGATCACAAGAAGAAACACCATGCACAAGAACACAAGAAGTATCTTGGGAAACCCTTCTCGACAAGGGAAGAAAACCCATCCAAATCCTTTGCTATATTCCTCAAGGGAAAGACCTTTCACCACCAAGAATGACTTAGCACATAAGAGGGTGCTTAAGCCCTAGAAACCCTAGCGCTTAAGAGAGGTGTGCACCTTTGCCAAAGAGAAGTACTTGCTGAAATTTCCAAAACACACAAGAAGGATATGGTTCTACAATGGAGAATCATCTCGTACTTATATTAGACTTTGACCAATTAACAAGGGCATATATTGGCACAACATGGCCGACCTCTCTAAGTCAAATATACTTATAATTATATTATTATATTTATTATAATTAATATTAATATTAATATTAATTATTTTTTACATTTATTATTAATCACATTAAGGTGGGGTTGACCTGTACCCTTTACATAACAATTAAGGTTATAGGTAGGTCTGACTCCTGAACATTATATATAGAAAAGGATCTGATACACCCACTAGTTCTCATCCATTAGGGGAACATCCATAGGGATGTCATAGATCTGATTCACTGCATTACACAGATGAACCAGGTCTTCACACATTCACCTGTTCTCGTCCACATGCACATCCACTCTATAGATCTTCTTTCCCACTACCATGGATAGGAGAATCATCTAGAGTCATCTCGTCAACTTTGTTGCTCAGAGGAGGCTATCACATCATCTTCATTTCTGCTCACATGACAATGTGCCCAACACTTTTGGTATTTCTCACGTTCACCTTGTGCTCAGCCACATGCATGTCCTAACTCAACAGATCACTTTTCCACCGGATAATCATCTGTAGTTCTTCTCACTCACGTCATGGAGGAGGTCATCTCTACATTCCTAGATCTGTCCCAGGTTGAAACCACGAACCCTTCTTAGGGGATTTCTCTCAGGTTTGTATGCTGAGAGAAAGACTCACATAACTTCTATGGTCCACATCTCACGGGTTTGTAAGCTGGAAGATGTCTCCCATAGTTGCATTCATCAACCCTCCCTCTTAGCTAGGGAGGCATTATTTATCATGCCAAGTCTCACATGGATGTATTTTGAATTTTTTCTTGGATGGAGTTATCATCACTCCCTCTCAACTAGGGAGCCATTCTTCACAAATTTAATTTGGTGAAGATATCTGCAATCTTCTCATGGGTAGGAAGGTACTACATGTGTATGATTTTCCTCTGCATCATATCTTTGAAATAAGGATGTTTCATCTCATTGTATTTCTATCCAGCAGAAAACACTCGGTTCTCAAGAATCTTTTATTCACGACTTTTGGTCATCATCATGGGATCTATCTCATGGTCAAGTAAATATGTTAGAAGCTTGTGAAGACACATTTCTTCGCACACTTGATGCTTATATACTTTTCCTCTGTGGTACTCAAGGCCACATAGTTTTGTTTTCTGCTGCATCAGGAAACCATAGAAAAAATCACAGTAGAAGATCAACTGGATGTGTTCTTTCGGTCCACTGTACTTTCTTCTCAATCTGAATCGATATATCCTACAAACTCAGTTTCACACTAGAGGCATATCTCAGGCCATATCCAACTGTGACTTGTATATATCTCAATACATGTTTTGATGTTTTCTAGTGAGTCTACCTTGGTTGACTCATGAAATGACTAGGCACATTCAATGCATGGAATGAATCCAGTGTGGTGTTAACCAGATACATTAGTGATCCAATCAGTTGTGGATCAGTCTTGTCTGAATCATCATCAATATTTTTCTTTAAATCCATCACGGTGTATTTTTCATTCTGTCATATTGAACTTCTTTAATATTTTCACTGTATATTTTCCTTGACTCAGGAAAATATTATTAGTCCTCTTTCATACTTCTTGTCCAAAGAAATAGTGCATCATACTCAAATTCTTCATCTCGATTTATGAAGTTAAGTATTACTTGTATCCAAAAACAACGCTTTCTGAATAAGTCATCAGGATCAGGTTCTCGTCACCAATACTGTATAGGTTTGAATCAACAACACTCTTGCTGAAATCCAAACTCAACAAGAATCTATCTATCTGATATAGTTTCCAACTCATGGATGGTAGTACGGATGGAAGTGTATCGGTTCACTGGGTCAAGTGTCTCATCATAGAAAACTCCCTTTGTTTATGAGAAACCTCTGGCTATAGATCTCGTTTTTGTATTTCTTGACACTTCCATCAGCTCCATGCTTGATATTATAGATCTACTTGGAAGTTACCACAACCTTCCCTTTCTGGTCCCTGCATAGTATCTTATGCATCATTCTTTAAGATATATTAGTATTCTTCTGTTATGGCATCTTTCCATACTGGTTCTCTTGTTGCTTCTCTAATACAAGGAGTCTCAACATCAATGAAGTGGCACATGACTTAAGGATAGCTCAAAAATGTCTTTTTCTTACTCGGAATGTGCCTTGAGAGGCTTGTATGTTTCACTACCTCTTGCAGAGTGAGTCTAGGTAGGCATTGTATTCCTTACTACAATATATATGAACATATCAACTTGAGATCCTGGATAACCTGGAGTAATGTTTGTCTCCCTCTAAATTGCTGAAGGGGGAGAAGGTATTATCTCACTGTCAATCTCCATCTAAGATTATCTGGTTCTTTGAAAAAATATCTCTTCTTCAAGGACAACGTCTCTGCTTGTCTCAATCTGTCTCTTACTAGAGATGTCTTTGAAGATTCATTGTACCCTTTCTTCCTAAAGGATATAGCTTGGACTTATTATCTTTGGGTACATGAATGTATATGGTCATGTACATAGTCTTCTTCATATCTCATCTAATATGTTTCCTTCTGCAACCTTCACCATGGCTTCCTCAAGGCTATCACCTGTGACCTGAAAAAGGTCAACAAAATAACAAGCAAGAATAATACTCTTTTGATAATAGTAGATAAAACAAAAACAAGAATAATCATCACAAAGGCTTCTTTAGAGTTATCACTTGTGACCTGCCTGAAGCAAAGATCAAAAGTAAGAAATACAATACAAAATGAGGTCAACACTCTTCTAGTGTTGTGATCAAACATTCCTCCATGGTAACCTAGTATCAACACAAGAAGTTTCTCCTAGAGGAGATGTTAGCTGTATCTGTTACATTAAGCATTTATCTCAATATGATCACATGCTACCAAGTATAATACTTTACAAAGACTGCTACCTCAACTATAGTGTCTACTTGTAAAGGGGTAGTAATCAACTTTGTCATGTATAATTTTGAATCTTATCAGCTTAATTAATCAAACTTGGAACCTGGAGTCTTGTCCTCAAGAATGAGTGTGTGTTGATTTTCTTCCAAGTCTCCTTCACTCAAGATGACAAGTTCTTTCTTCAACCTGTCTTTTGTACTAGGACAATATGTTATCTTGACAGAAGGTTGGGTTAGATAATAAACTCTATGATATCAAATTTAATCCATCTAATACCTTGAATTTAATTCTGACCAAAGGTTAGTATGATAAAGATGCATATCAGAATAATCAAACTTGGGTTGCATTATTCCTATGAATGTTTTGGATCTTGAGATCCTTCTGGATCTATGGCAAGAGATCCCTTCTCTTGCAAATACCCTTTAAAGATTAACAATTTAAACATATGTGAGTGCATATCTTTGATAGAATTTGTAGGTAGTGGCACCATCTGGTAGCAGCGGTTATAATTACCAACTCATAAGAACTTCAAGGGTGACTAAAACTAGTACTACAGTTGATGCTTCAACTGATATTGAAACTGCAACTTAGGGTTTTATGAGGACACCCTAATTTTTCAAACTTCAAATTTTTGAATTCTGATCCAGGGGCTAGATGTGCTGAGCTGAGGCGAGTATGATAGTACATTTAGATTTTTGAAAATCCAAATTTCCCCCCCTCAAACTTGACCAACAGATTTCTGGACTGGTGCTTCTAGTTTTATGGTACTTTTAGTTTTCTAGTACTTCTGGTACTTCTGGTTTTTTGGTACTTTGGGTACTTCTGGTACTTCTGGTATTGGTGAAAACTAGGGTTTCACTTTCCGAGAGTTATATCCACTGCAAATGTGCACTAAAGGTTCCAAAGAGTTCCTTGGGCTAGGGCACAATTTTCTAGATGGCTTTTGGGTTGAAATTCCTCTTCAATAAAAAGCCCTAGTTTTCTTGCATGACAATAGTGATGTTTTTCCTTTTTCTTGTTAAAGATGCTTGTGCAATGGGTTCTTCAAGACCTACACTCTGATACCATGTTGTTTTTTCAAAAGCATTAGGTTAAGCATGTATTTCATTGCAATTTCATCATGTCTTAACCATAAACAAGAATGTTGCAGCAACCAAGATCACAAGAAGAAACACCATGCACAAGAACACAAGAAGTATCATGGGAAACCCTTCTCAACAAGGGAAGAAAACCCAACCAAATCCTTTGCTATATTCTTCAAGGGAAAGCCCTTTCACAACAAATAATGACTTAGCACACAAGAGGGTACTTAATCCCTAGAAACCCTAGCGCCCAAGAGAGGTGCACACCTTTTCCAAAGAGAAGTACTTAGTGAAATTTCCAAAACACACAAGAAGGATATGATTATACAATGGAGAATCATCTCCTACTTATATTAGACTTTGACCAATTAACAAGGGAGTCTATTTGCACAACAGGGCCTACCTCTCTAAGTCAAATATTAATTATCTTTCACATTTATTATTAATCACATTAAGTTGGGGCCAACCTGTACCCTTTACATAAAAAATAGGTTTACAAGTAGGTCTAACTCTTGAACAATATATATAGCAAAGGATTTGATACACCCACTAGTGCTCATCCACTAGGGGCACATCCATAGGGATGTCATAGATCTGATTCACTGCATTACATAGATGAACCAGGTCTTCACACGTTCACCTATGCTTGTCCACATGCACGTCCACTCTATAGATCTGCTTTCCCACTGCCACCGACAGGAGAAAAGTATGGAGTCATTTCGTAAACTTTGATTATCATAAGAGGATATCACATCATCTTCATTTATGTTTACATGACGATGTGCCCAACACTTTTGGGATTTCTCATGTTCACCTTGTTCTCAGCCACATGCACATCCTAACTCAATGGCGCTCTTTTCCACTAGATAATCATCTGGAGTTATTCTCACTCACATCATGGAGGAGGTCATGTCTATCTTCCTATCTCTATCCCAGACTAGAACCATGAACCCTTCTTAGGTTCTTTCTCTCAGTTTTGTAAGATGAGAGAAAGAATCACATAGTTTTTATGTTCCACATCTCATGGGTTTGTATGTTGGAGGATGTCTCCCATAGTTGCATTCATGAACAATAAGCATAATTCACTCAAACTTCAACACTATCATAAAATTGTGCCCAAATTTTATGGTCCTTATACAATGATCAAGCGTGTGGGATCGGTGACCTATCAGTTAGCTCTACCCAGACAGTCAAAGCTCCATCCTGTTTTTCATGTTTCCTGCTTAAAGAAGGTGATTGGAAATAATTTCCAAACTCAAACTAGTCTCCCTGAGTTGGATAAAAAAGGTTCCATATGGTTGCATCCACAAGAAATCTTGGCCTAAAGAGAGCATTGTCTCTGTCAGCGCACAATCTAGGAAGTGTTAGTCCAATGGAAAGATACCCCTCTAGAATATGCCACCTGGGAGTTGGCCACCATTATACAATAATTCCCTCATCTTAAGTCTTGAGGACAAGGTTGCTATTCAAGGGGGAGGGAATGTAAGTGACCTAACCTCCCTAACCCCTCACATAGGTATAATAATATAATTACATGTAATAAAGACCAATATTAATAAGGCCTAGAAATAAGGAAGAATAATTCAAATGTAAGAAGACCTAATAGAAGCTTCTACTTATAGAAGGATCTTCCTCTAGATTGTTATTTTGGATAGATAGATTTAGTATAATATAAGTAGAGGGTATGAGAAATCTTGTCTTGGATATTATTTTAATACAGCTCTGTTCTTCTGGAGATTCCCCCCTCGAAGAGGCAAGTGAACATTGCTATCAGTAATCAATGTGCTCTTTCTGGTGTTGTTTTGGTATTATTCTGGTTATATCATTATTTCTCTTTCATTTATAGCTAAATATTTATACTCTCCATACTATTTATATCAGGAATATTACAATTTTTCACCCAAATTACTTTTAACCACTTCTAAATAGTTTTATTAAAACCTTTTTCACATTGAAATTTTGTTTAATTTGGATATTTTTGTTGATACTGAGAGGGGGGTGAATCAATATCAAGTACAATTTAAAAACCTTTTCAAATTATACTTAAACCATTCAATTATATCCAATGAGAAATGAACAATAGTATAAGAGTTACACCAATAGACCACAATACACCATGCACGTTGTTGTAGGAAAATCTCCCTGCAAACAGGTAGATCGCCTCAAACAGATAGACCCTACTCTAAGATAGAAAATGCTTAACGTGGACACTGACTTCCTTTCAAATCTATACAAACTAACACATGAGAATGAAGGAGAATAGCGGTACCTTTTTATCGATGTTTGTCCCTGCACTCTCCAAATCGAGCTCCAAACTCTCGCTCCTCGCTGAGTCCTGTAGACAAACAAAGTAAAATCGCTTCCTACTCTATTGATGTTAGCTTGAAAACAGATCTATCTATCGATGATAAGTTCATGTAAAATCAGACACGAACTAGAAAGAAACAGGCCAAGCGTTTCATATTAATGAGAATAACGACAGCAGTACTTACAATCGTAGATGCGAATGTGACAGCTTCGTCAAGTCCCCTTTGTCTAACCCTTGCTCAAAAGATCCACAACCTGGGTGATAGTAGCTTCACTGATCACTCTCCTTTGACAGACTGTGTGTTTCCTATGAGATCATAGGTTTCATGCTAGCAATTCTTCCCCCATTATTCTAGCACCACTTATGAGATCATAAGTTTGGTGTGATTCTCCTTTTCCAGTCCCCTTTCACCATTAGAAAGCTTGATTATATAGCCTTGGAGAGGATTTAACCACTTGAGATATCCTTGGGGAAGTTGAGGATTTTCCTCCTTTAGTTGAGGATCTGCCCTAAGATCATGGCTAGACTAGGGATTCGAGCTCAACTGCCTTCCAAGAATGAAAAGATGCTTCCCCCATTCATCTCAACAACTCAACTACTGCACAGAATAGGTAGCTCTCCCTCAAAAGGGCCATCAGAGCATTGTAGCGTTCCCTAGTAGGCTTAAGGGGGGCGCCAACTCTCTCAAAATCCATAGCGCTCCCTCAAAAGGGCCAGGGAAGCTTTATAACGCTCCTAGACAGTGTAAGGGGGAGCGTCGGCGCTCCCAGAAGAGGTATAGGGGAGCGCTCTCCTCCAAAACTCAGTTTTTTGAGTGTTTTAAGATGGCAAAAGGTTTGCAAGCCTGCTGACTCATTTCTCCTCTTCCAAATCAAATGTTTGAGGTGTTTCAAGTGTGTTTCTCATGTCGTTATAGGCACGACATATGCATCATGGCAGCATGATTTCTACGACACTTGCGACACTTGCGACCTTGTGAGAAAAATGCGACACATGCGACACTTGTAATGACGACACTATGGAAGTGAGAAAAAATGAGGTGTAACACACACTATATGAGAAATAATCAATAGTTATTGTTCAAGGGAAGTAATGACTTCCAAAGGTAGCTACAACTTCCAAAAATAAAGGTAGGGATAAACCTACAATAGGAAGATACAATCCTCCAATATCAAGAGAGGGTTGACCTCTCCATCCTTTCCCCTTCCTTCCACCCAAGAATATATGATATATAATTAAACTTTACATTAAATCATCACCATCAACCAACCATCACATAGAACCTGGTAATGATTCCTAAGACTTCTTCAACTTTTGAAATTATTAAATTTTTAGAATACCATGATCCTATAGATAATATTACTCAATGTATTCTCTAAAACTCCTCCAAGTTTCACTCCTTTAATCCTCCCTAAAAATAAGTTATAAAGAGAATGGTAGACCTTATTCAATTCTGGTTTATTTAGGAGAGAAAAATTGTACATAATGCCCCACGCTCAATATTTAACATCATATTCTGAAACTCGCACACAAGAAACTAAAGAACCTACTATTTCCAATTAAATTGGTTGAACTTCATTTGGATTCTCTATGAATAATTTATGACTATTTTACTCGGTGTTAGCGTCGGAAGTCACCCCTGGGTTGCTTGCAGGAGCAGAGCCCGACGCCCATCAATTTGTGTCATGATTTGTTTAATGGGGTGATCGATTGGAAGCCAACTCAAGACGGTGTGGTTCTAACTTCGAAACTAGGCCAGGTAGGCGTGGGCAGGTGAGGTCTTAATCAAACTTCAGACAATAAGTTGTATTAAGGGTGAGTAGGGGGAAGACTTGTATCAGAGAGGTGCAAAGGTCTGTTGTAAACATCGGGTTTTTAACAGGCTGTGGGAGAAGACATCTAAACGCAAGATCTTCTTGCATTCAAATGCAAAACACTGGAGAATACAACAATGCAACAATAAATCCTTTATCATAACATGATTGCAATAATTCGCACGAATCAGTCGTTCATGAAATCTCTCAGCATAAGATGAAAATTAGATGGAGTAAGAAAGATTGTCTGTCATAAAACAAGAAATCTCACATACAGATGCATAACCAGAGAACTAGAGTGTGTTAAAATTTTACAATCGGGAGCTTCGCTCTACCATCGATCCTTACAAAAATGGCCAAAACGCCTACATATACTCAAAAACAACCACAACAAAAAAAACAAGACACTGCATTAAAAATATTGTGGCTTCATGTCTTCTAATAGTCTGCGCATGTAGACTCTGGATGATCGTGCACCCAAGACTTGGTGTCCCCTCGGCAAAATTGGACGGCTATTATTTTTCAGACGCCACCTTAACTGCACATGGCTCCTGCAAGGGAAGTAGTTGATGCATTAAGATCCGAGCTAGCTTGTGCAGACCTCCTTGGCGAGTCGAGAACTTGGCATGGCTTCTCTAGAAAAATGGGTACACAGGACCCTCTCAAGCAGTCTACTTGCCAGACCCTCCATTCCTTTCATTTAATGAATGAGGAGAGGCCTCAACCACCCTTTCTCGCCTTCATTTACTCCAAGTGAAAACCAGGATCGAGGTCAGATCAAATGGCACTTGGAGATCACGGTGATTCCTTCGGTGAACATACACGACGCCTTCAACCCTTCTTGAACAACTCTTTTATTTCTCGAGTGACCATGGGTTGTGACCATGTGGTCATTCCCAAGGCGCCTTCGGCATTCGCGAAGGGGGAGGAGCTAATCCTTGCTTCTTGAAATCGCGATGAGAGATACGCTGAGATGGATTAATATGGCGCCATGCGTCCCTCTAGATCTGACGGCTCTGAACTCTTCCGACGATGCCGTGGGCTCGGGCCCTGGACACTCCCGGCACCTCGTGCATCGGGGATATGAAGGAGCTTCTCTTTGTGCGTCGGAGTCGCGATGAGCGAATAGGCGAGGAGCCTAATCGCGTGCCAGGTGTCTCTTGTGGACGGATGGTCGAGATTGCCTAGTGATACTGCGGGCCCTACTTTGAGCACCTTCGACACTTTCAGGGTTCAAGGTTTCGAGAGATAGGACAACATGGAACCTTTACCCCTCGAACTCCCGATTGCCAAAATGCCGATGCGAGTGGATCTCGTGCCACGCGTCCTCTGGATGGACGACTTTTATCTTTCCCTGCACACAATATGGGCACCATCCATTGCGTTATCTTCGACGCACCTTTCTATCCGCGATTTCCTGCCAACCGTTGATATGCTCGTATGGATGGATCCAGACCATTGACACTATAATTTTGCCTGCTCGCTTGATTTTAAGACCGAAAAGGACTTCTTCTGTTCGCTGCACTTGGGCACTCCTCGTGCAACCTGCAGACCTGGATATCCCGATGCCGAAGACAAGTAATGTTGCTAACATTAGGCTCCATGGGGGATAGAGTCGTCCCTGTGATTCTCTAAGGACTCATTTTGCAGTTTCAGTGCCTTGTTGTTGGGCTATGGAGTCAGGCTCAAAACATCCAGCTGTTGAAAAATACAAGCTGAAAAATAAAAGCAGCAAAATAAAGATACATGCTCAAAGGAGCTTATTTATATACAATCCTACACTAATAAAACACTTTACATGGGGCTAGGTGAAAGAAGATTTCCACCATAGCCATTCAAGTTGTTCGACAACACAGGTATTCCAACAGAGGACGAACACCTTCAGTAACCACTCACATAACTAGATCAAAGATCAACACACCGATGTTTTCATGTGGTAAAACCCCTACAGGGAAACATCCATGGCCCCAGCCAACGCGGCCACTTGGAGCAGTTTGTTAATGCAAAGAAAAAGATTACAGAGATATTTTACAAGAGAGTTTCTCACAATCGATCATCAATAAATGACCCTCCATGCTCTTTAAATAGAGATCATGGACCAATCGGGTGTTAAGCCACAGATCAATGGCCGTTAAGATCGAGGAGAGTATGAACCGTCGGATCACTCTATGTTGGGAACATATCGTGACCGTCGGATTGCCTAAATACAAATGCATACTAATGCATACTAAAGAAACACACTTTTACCTAACGACATATTAGACCAAGTAGATCTTAACTAACTCCTAAGTGTCTAAATATCCTAACATCCCCCCT
>ML778234.1:2438560-2473623 GCA_009831015.1 Picea engelmannii | reverse complement strand
GAAAATTGGCGACAGACAGCCTCCTCTGCTACACAACTGTTCTCATGTGGTTGAATATCTCTGACAAGCACATGTGAGTGGACAACTGTCGTAGGCTCACTGATCTTGGGTGGTGGCTGCTCGCTGACTAGCTATGGATAGAAAAAGAAATGCACGCTCAGTCGTTCCTCTGGTTCCTCCTCCTCTTTTCCGTGCACTCCCCCATCTTGTGAAATGGGAACGGTCTCCCGATCCTTCTTTTCAATCCCAAATGTAAATACATCATGGGAAATATCATGAAGGAAGAATAAGCAATCCTATTCCACAATGGCTTCTTCATTTAAATATGAGACAACAGGCTCATCGGGGGCAGATGCTAATGCATCCAAGAAATATTCAATAATCTCTTCAAAAGAGCTACTTAGATCATCTGCCTCGAAGACTGGAAAATCCTCTTCATTGTCTTCAGATTCCAATTTTGCACATTGGGGAGTGGGGAATATCGCCTGCTCCACTAGTTCACTCAGGTCATCTTATTCCTCCCAGGCTGGCAAATCCTCTGCACAGTCTTCATATTTCAACCCTTCTAATTGGGCAGAGAGATATTTCACCTGCTCCATCAGCTCACTCAGGGAATCCTCTTTCCCCCTGGGATATTCATTGCTTTCATAACCCACCTCAGATGCAGATGAATGGGGAGGATAAAGGAATGATTCTTGATCCAGGTCATCAGGATTATCCTCACAACCTATGTCAGAAATAGCTTCATTTTGTACAAATTTGTGGTATCCCTCACCACAGTTATGACAAATTAACCCGGAGGGATAAAACTCTTGAGAATAGGCGATGAAAGCTGCATGAAACTCTGAGAGTGAAGAAATGCTAGCAGGGGGTAAAGAATTATACCATTTACGTGCATCCCCTGTTAACGAGAACATGAACATCTTAAGTAATACATCCTCATGATGTATCTCCCACTGACGCATGAGTTCATGAAACTCACTGAGGTGCTGAGCAGGGTTGTCCTCTTCACATTTTCCAAAAATGGGCAACTAATCACCCCATTCATTCAGAGAGGGGACGACATTAGGAAAACCAGGAATAGCAGAAAAATTAAAAGGAGCAAACCTGTGAGTAAGGATTTTCTCCATATCGAACCAGTGGATTCGCCAATCGATCCTTGAATCATGGAGTCGCCAGGTGAAAGATGCGTAGCTTCGAATGTGTCTAGTCCTTGTTCACCATCAAAGGCCAGATCCTAACGTTGTTTTTACCCCAGGAAGCTTCTCAGGCTGAGAAAGAAGTTGCTGAAACCTTCTCGAGAAAGCTCCTCTGGGTCAGCTTTTAGGTGTGTCAACAATAGCCATAGTTGAAATAGTGAAGTGGAAACAATGGAGTCTCCACAGTGGAGTCTCCAGGTGCACAGTAGCAATCTTGAAGGGCTCTGATGTCTGATGCACCTTCAGAATCAGAGGCTCAATGTCGTTCTACCCAGGGAAAATATTCAACTTTGTCCCCGGCAATGGCGCTAGAAATGTTAGCGTCGGAAGTCACCCCTGGATTGCTTGCAGGAGCAGAGCCCGATGCCCATCAGTTTGTGTCACGATTTCTTTAATGGGGTGATCGATTGGAAGCCAACTCAAGACGGTGTGGTTCTAACTCTGAAAATAGGCCAGGTAGGCATGGGCAGGTGAGGTCTTAATCAAACTTTAGACAGTAAGTTGTAGTAAGGGTGAGTAGGGGGAAGACTTGTATCAAAGAGGTGCAAAGGTCTATCGTAAACATCAAGTTTCTAACAGGCTGTGGGAGAAGACATCTAAACGCAAGATCTTCTTGCATTCAAATGAAAAACGCCAGAGAATACAACAATGCAACAATAAATCCTTTATCCTAACATGATTGCAATAATTTGCACGAATCAGTCGTTCACGAACTATCTCAGCATAAGATGAAAATTAGATGGATCAAGAAAGATTGTCTGTCATAAAACAAGAAATATCACATACAGATGCATAACCAGAGAACTAGAGTGTGTTAAAACTTTACAATCGGGAGCTTCGCTCTACAATCGATCCTTACAAAAATGGCGAAAATGCCTACATATACTAAAAAACAACCACAATAGAAAAAACAAGACACTGCATTAAAAATATTTCTGTTGCATGTCTTCTGATAGTCTGCGCATGCAGACTCTGGCCGATCGTGCACCCAAGACTTAGTGTCCCCTCGGCCAAATTAGATGACTATTCTTTGTCATACGCCACCTTAACTGCACATGGCTCCTGCAAGGGAAGTAGCTGAGCCATTAAGAGTCGAGCTAGCGTGTGCAGACCTCCTTGGCGAGTCAAGAACTCGTCATGGCTTCTATGGAAAAATGGGTACACAGGACCCTCTCGAGTAGTCTGCTTGCTAGACCCTCCATTCCTCGCATTTAATGAATGATGAGAGGCCTCAACCACCCTTTCTCGCCTTCATTTACTCCAAGTGAAAACCAGGATCGAGGTCAGATCAAATGGTACTTGGAGATCGCGATGATTCCTTCTGTGAACATACACGACACCTTTGGCCCTTCTTGAACAACTCTTTTCTTTCCCAAGTGACCACGGGCTGTGACCATGTTCTCGTTCCCAAGGCGCCTTCAGCATTCATGAATGGGGAGGAGCTAATCCTTGCTTCTTGAAATCGCGATGAGCGAAACACCGAGACGACTTAATCTGGAGCCATTCGTCCCTCTAGATCTGACGGCTCTGAACTCTCCCGACGATGCCGTGGGCCCGGGCCCTGGACACTCCCGACACCTCGCGCATCGGGGATATGAAGGAGCTTCTCTTTGTGCATCGGAGTCGCGATGAGCGAATAGGCGAGGAGCCTAATCGTGCGCCAGGTGTCTCTTGTGGACGGACGGTCGATATTGCCTATTGATATTGTGGGCCCTACTTTGAGTGCCTTCGGCACTTTCGGGGTTCAGGGTTTCGAGAGATAGGACAACATGGAAACTTTACCCCTCGAACTCCTGATTGCCGAAACACCGACGCGAGTGGATCTCGTACCACGCGTCCTATGAATGGACAGTTGTTATATTTCCCTGCACACAATATGGGAACCATCCATTGTGCTATCTTTGGCACACCTTTCTATCCGTGATTTCCTGCCAACCGTTGATATCCTCGTATGGATGGATCCAGACCATTGACACTATAATTTTGCCCGCTCGCTTGATTTTAAGTCCGAAAAGGAATTCTTTTGTTCGCTGCGCTTGGGCGCTCCTCATGCAACCTGCAGACCTGGATATCCCAATGCCGAAGACAAGTAATGTTGCTAACACTCGGAACACCTATTTATTGACTAGCTTCAGGACTAGTCAAAAACCCTATCTTCCACAAAGTGTATCTCCAAAGTTGTAGCGAATAAAGAGATGAATTTTTTACCACAGGAACCTAGATATGTCTTATCCATTCCATATGAATTTCACCATCTGAATCGTTCTATAATTTTTTTATAAAGAAACTGGTAAGATGACCTGTAAATAACATACCTTAGAACACATCACCAAAATACTTCATCCTCCCTTGAAATTCGGCCTTGTGTGTATAATGAATGTATAATGATATGTATTTATACCATTTATGTCACTTCCTTTTAACATTAGGGCTGACCTGACACTTTCTTATTTTGTAATTCTTTTCTTTAATTATATCCAAGGCCGACCTGTACTTCCTTCTTCAATTCACTTTGTCATCTTAAAAAATTCATTTCTCCTCAACCATGAGGATCCACGTGACGTGTCACCTACCACCGGAAAAAACATGATGTATACTATCCATCCATGGGTGTTGTGTTTTCATGTGCACGTTTCTTCATGTCAAAATACCTTCATCAGTCTTGAGGTCCAAAACCAATGACTAGGTTTGACATCAATGACAACAACCAATCTTCCAACAATGTTTCCATAATTTCCATTGGTTTTTAAGGAACTGTCGACATTTGTTTTCCTAGAACGTTTTTTTTAATACAGGAACATGGAGGCAATACTTTTGGTCACCTTGCAATCCATTCAAGAATTCTTCTTCATTCTTCGATCTCGATAAAATCATGAAGAGTCATCTATTGGGTGATAGTTTAACCCTTTTTTCGGTCTCAAAAAACTAACTACAAAAAATATATACTGTAATTTCTTTGGTTAGAAGATTTCTCCTTCTCATTATTTTTTGCTTTTTCGGGATTTGGAGACTAAAATTATTGAAAACAACATCCACAAAGTTTTATTTAAGTTATTTTCAAACTCACTAAACATGAAAAACCACCGAGTTTTCCTTCTTTCGACTCGTAGAACCGTACATTGAAGGTCCCATCTGGGGATGAACCCTTAATTCCTCTAGTTCATTAAACATAGGAAGAGGAACTTACCAAAGGTGAGTTATACCAAGAACCTATTATCCTCCTCGAGCTCTGTAAACAAGAAAGAGGAACTCATCTATCTAGATGGGGGGGAAATTGAAGGAAGTGGGTCTAGTGTCTTGAAACCTTCAAGGAAGTTGTTGTTGTCACCCTTGAACATGGCACCTGTTTGAATCTCACCTTACATTTGATTATTTCACTCTCTCCTGAGTCACACCAATGCCGTGTTAGTCCATATTTTCCATCTCATATCACTTTCCTATGACCATTTCTTGTGAATGATGGGGGATACATCAAGGCCTTCCTTCGACGAGTCTTTTCCTATCAAATTCAAGACATTATCCATGAATTTGACTTAGAAACACAAAAATACATTGGAGCCTGCATGCCTCAATGGAAGGCCTCCTCACCTTAGACAATGGGTTTACATCATTGACCCCTGATCGATTGATTCCATGGATGTTCTACCTCAACTCATTTATTCACATTCGTTGGAATGTACTAGGGTACCTTGGGAGTCATTGAAATCATTAGTGATTTACCTCACACTTGTTAACGATATACCTCAATGACTGGTAATCAAGTGGTTTCTACCATGTTCAAAATCAAATCATTTATTCACATAGATAGATTCATACCATTTCAGTATCAGGACGAAGACCCTAGGTTGGGCACTCACTCTGTTATGTTTTTTTCCCAAGTTGTGATGGAGACGATTTGACTGATTTACATAGATCCACTTTGTATTGGTTCATGGCTATGTTCTTTTCATATCGTATCTCCACTATGTACTACTTTTTGGCTATGATCCGGTCATGTCATGGAGAAATGGATCCACATTGTATCTTTGGTGGCCATATCCTTAGTCAATATCATTATCAATATGTAGTGTATTGGTTGGTGGCCATGCTTTGAGTCATTTATATTTTGAGAATAGGTATGCCTTCCTTGGGAATGAAATATATATATTAATAGTGTTTGATGATTGTTTGTAGCTTCTACCAGGTTCTCCAACTCCATTACCCTTGCATCGAAGAATTTATAAAGTGTTTCATTCATCGGTTTCCTTTTCTGACTTCACACTTTGGGGGGAAATCAGTTACATGTTAAAATTCCACACTTTCATAAAGTGCCACAAGTGTCACACGTGGCGCAAATGTCATGTTATAAGATTCTCAAGTGTCGCATGTGGTGCAAACATCACATCCTAAGTGTCGCAAGTGTTGTAAGTGTCACACCCAAACTATCACAAGTGTCATAACATGATTCATGCACATTTTATAAGTCTCAAAACTCAATCAACACCATAGAAACACTTGTCACAACCCCCAAATCATTTTAGAAGGAAAATCCCCATCATTTGATAGTCTAAGCATGCTCTTTTACCTGGTATTTTGACCATTATTAGGAATTTAATAAGATGGGCACTCACCTACACATACTTAGGGAGAGTCGGTGCTCTGTATGTCATACAAAAGGGGCACCATGGCTCTTAGTCCTCATTATAAGGGGGGCACCACTGGTGGTTGGAGGAAATATTGGTGAATCCCACCTTCTTCTAACGGACAACTCTGAAAGGTTTGGTTTTGTTTGAATTGAATCCTACTCCATGGCTCTATATTAGGAAAGAATCACAACCTATGGAGCCATATCCTCAACCTATTACAAAAATAGTCAAGATGGTTGAACATTTAAAAGCATATAAATTGGAGGCATTTCCATGGTGAAAGGGGAGGACAAAATTAGTAATAGAATCATTTTTTTTATCTTACATTGTTCATGCAAGAGTTTGATGAGGATATCCTAGAGGAGATGTTGCATTTTTAAACTCAAATTTTAAGTATCTCCTTTAGGTTCTCTAGTCAATATACTTGGCCTATTTCCTTCAAGTATGTGTACTTTCATTATTACTTGTTTGTTGTCATTTAGTTTTCATAGATATATATTTTTGGTTAATTATATAGAGTAGAATAAAGGTATCTTTGTTGTTCTTTGAAGTATCCCATCCGTTTAAGGATCTTATAAATTGAGCCCGATTATTGGAGCACCAAGGACAATCATCAGAATAAGGTATGTCACACTTTTCTTCTTCTCATTCGATTAACTAAGTTAGATATAAGAGAAATATAGAAATCACTTGTACTTTTATGTCTTGGTAATAGGGTCCTAGGAATCAAAGGGATATTTCACTTGTCCATAGGGGAAATATTCCGTAACACAAGGTTGGAATCAATTTGGCCAAAGGATTCCTTGTATAGGTACTAGAGATGATAGGAGAAAGAATTCATAAGGGCTTACTAGATGTAGAAGGAGATAAGTGGATAATTTGAGTCTATACCTATAAATTAAGGTGTTCAAAGATAAAAGAGTTCAAGAAGGTTTACAAAGAGAAATATGAGGGAATAAATAGGAAAAAGAGGGCCTCAAGGTGTAAGAGAACATTGAATTAGTTAGTAATATGGAACCATAATATTGGGCCTTTTTAACTATGTGTCATGGGTTTAGTATAATGATATTGTAGGCTTTGAGGCCCAGAATGAACCTCTATTATGCAGTTTTTCAATTGATATTCATAGTACCATATGGGATTGACCCAAGTTGATTCTATAATTAACAAGTTTTAAATAGGTTTAGGTGTGTATGGTCTCAAATTAAGGCATCCTAAGTAACCATGGACCTAGGTTAGGGTTTTGCACCCCCAGTTGGACCCAAGAAGATATGGAATGCTTGAAATGCGTACTTTGAGGGGTTAAAGTGAGTTTAAGTAGCAACCAATGACTAGAGACTTGTGCGGGATAGGGACCTAAGGGACCCACCTATTCCCTAGACATCCCACTATGGTCCCACATCTAAGCTAGGGTGAGAGAGAATCTAGGAATGTTGTTGAAATGTACACTTTAAACTGAGAGTGGGGAGTGAATCAGTGTCATAAAACTTTGGACAATTTTCCACTTTTCATAAATTAATTGAACAACATATATTTGTTTCAATTTATCAACCAATATATAAAAGAATAAATTATTTATTTATTTGTTTAACTTGAATGAATACATAAGATCAATCTTTGAATATCTTCAACATCAAACAACTATGAGAAACCCAGATCTTTGTTACAAGACCCAACTTGTAGTTCTCAAATCCAACTGAGAAATGAGGAGTATAAACCTAATAAAAAGTTCCATCTTGTTGATCTCAGATCCAACTGAGATGTGAGGAATCCAATCCTCATACAAGACCCAACTTGTCAGAAGGCACCAACCTGCTAGAATGAACCTTCATCCATTATATATAAATATATATACTTCAACAAATTCAACTACATCTTGTGTTCACCATACTTGCTTGTTTATATAGTCTCCTAATAGGTATGATTTTGAAGCATTGTGTCCCTCTGTTTCAACCATTACACCTCTTCATACAACTCTTCATTTGAATTAATAATAATAATTTATATTATTATTATTATTATTAGTTTGATTTAAAGACTTTAAATCCCTTGTTTTTCATTTTATTTTGTTATGGCTGAAAACCTGTCACTGTAAATGTTGCATAAATCGAGTTCTATGGAGGTTCTTCCTTCAAACCATTTTCATATGAACATATGCGCAAAACCACATGCTTATTAATTTAAGTGTTACCTCTTCTTTCACCCTTATTCTTATATCACAAGACCAATGTTTTGTGCTTCATAATTATTTCGATTTTCCTTTTTATCCCCAATATGTCTAGTGTTGGGACCGTGTTCTCTGGGATTCAACGTAATGAAACTTTTCTTCTCTTCACCAAATCTTGTTATCTCCAAAGTGATATCTTCTGAAGTGTTATAATTCAAGAAACTTCAATTCACAACTTTAATCCTCATCGTTGATCACGATTTCAAATCAATGGTTTGATCATTCCTTTTAAAAGACCCATTTCTGACAATTTTATTATCCTTATCTAATGGTTGGGATTCAATTGTGAGATGGACGGTTTTCATTTCCTCTGGTACTTCGTGGCTTTGGGGGTTTGTTCTTTTTATAAAATTCCAATTATCCTGGACTAAATTTCATTGAATTGTTAATCTTGAGTTGACGTGTTTTCATAAATTTCAATGGTCCAGATCTTATTTAAGAGATTCAGTACTCTGGGACTTTGAGTTACTATAACTCTTAAGTAGTTCAATTTCTCCGGAGTGATAACCTACCGAATAAGTCATAAAGCAGTGGTGACCACTTATTGTTGGTTAACACCTCTTCTTACGCTATCCTTCCACTATGCTTGATCAACGGTTGAGAATGCTCCTGAAGTAGATCAATGGTTAGTGTTACTTTGTGATTTATGCTTTACTCTATCCTTCCACTGTACTTGATAAATAGTCGATAATGCTCTCGAATTAGATCAACGATTAGCGTTACTTCATGATATATGCTTACTCTATCCTTCCACTGTACTTGATCAATGGTTGAGAATGCTTCTGAATTAGATCAACGATTAGTGTTACTTCATGATTTACATTTACTCTATCCTTACATTGTAATTGATAAATGGTCAAGAGAACCTAAAATATCTTAGATCAATGACCATCATTAATTTCAGCCTTCGATGCTTCGAGTATTTTCTGGTAGTAGAAATTGGATATCTCCGAAGCACTTACTCCCATAGTGGCATAGCTTGCTGACATCACTGTTGACGTGGAACTAGTTGAGTGGTTTACACGTGTCACCTAGATTGGTGACTTTTGCATACCAAAAGTGTCAACTAGACCTTAACACTTTTCACCATCCGGATGTGCCACGTGTCCTTGTTGGCGTAGTCTTGGTGACATGGATCTCTTGATGTGTTATATGTCCCCCTCTTGGATATAACATTCGTAGCTACTCCAGATCAATTTTTTATTGGATTTCCTTATCCGATGGTCGACGAGAGTTCGTCACTTCGGGACTTCGGGGCTTCAAAGGTCTAGGAAATTTTCACTAGAGTTGGTTAGCGTTGAATTGGTCAACATGTTTCTTGGCGCACTTTGAACAGATCAATGGCTGAAGGAATTTACTCATCCAATGGACGATGGGAGTTTGTGACTCCGGAGCTTCGGAGGTCCAGGTAATTGTTGCTCCGATTTCCATCGGAGTTGGTCAGCACCGGAGTTAACCATCTCCTTTCATTTACTATGATATGAAGGCTCCAATATCTCCACTCTAGATCAACGGTCCAGTTTCAATCCTTAAACTATCCTTCCACTTGCTTAATCTAATGGGTATCACTTAATCAACCGTTGATATCGATGGCCAGGATTTATTCATTGATCTGTATCTCAGATCGATGGATGTGCTTAAATTGGCATGGAGATCTACGGTCAAGGATTATTGAAAAGTCCCAACTAACACGACCTTTAAATCCATTGTCGAGTTCTGCAATGGAATATGCATGTTGGTGGATGGACCAATGTAAGACGCCAATTTGTTGATGGGTGACGATCGACAATCGTCGTGGATTGCGAAACAAAAATCTATGTGGGTGTTAACTTTTCCTTTGAATCTCGCAATGGCTCCCTGTCATCGATATACCTTCACTGTGATCTGATGGTCATGAATTAATTGAATGTTAATCCGATGATCTTCCTCTACAACTCCCAGATCTTATGGTTATTGTGGCTTTCTACTGAATTCATCCTTTTACAATCACGATCTATTCTTTTGTTAGATCGATGGCTCCTATAGCTTACTTATGTGTTCTTCCTTCTGATCTCTTCATCACTATTTCTCCTGAGATTTTAATAACTATTTTTTCATTCGTTTATCCATTGATATTGAGTCGTTAACTATCTTGAGATCTTAATTCCTTGTGCTTCATTACTCCTTCTTGTTGGTTGTGGAGAATGATTATCATATTGATTATGAGGTCTTTGTTTTCAGCCATGTTTATACCCCATGAAGAATTTACACCCCGAAAGAATGTACACTCCTACACACGGGGGAGTGCAAGGGTGGGTTACCCCCATTTCTAGGGGAAAGCATGCCCTTGGTGGGGGTTTGGGGGCGAAGCCCCCGAAGGAAAAAATTCCTTGTAAATGTATATTGTAATTTCATAGTAAATCTGGACCGTTCATTATAAGTTCGTAGATCTGACGGTAGAAATTATGTGAGGGTTTTTTTCCCTAGAAGGCAACCCTATTTTATGAGGGAAATGTATTGTAGCTATGTATCATTGTGAATATTGTATTCTGAGTGAGGAGACTGTCAGAGAAAGAAGAGGAATTTACAACGAGTGTGTTGTAGGTTGTATCCCTTCATTTGATGAATAATAATAAAGGAATGACATGGCAATTTCTCTGGTGGATGTAGCACACACTGGGTGAACCATGTATATCTCCGTCTCTATTGTATTGTGTATCTTTTATGTTTTATTTCCACATTTTTTTTTATTTTATTTCTCCCCAATCCTATTTTCTAACAACTGGTACCAAAGTGAAAGGTAACTCATAGGAAAACAGGGTCATGGTTCAAGTGGGAGCAATGGAGAAATATGGAAAATTTAGGGTCAATAAATTTAACAAAAAAAACTACCAGTTATGGAAGATGCACATGAAATATTATTTATATCAGAAGGATCTATTCCTACCATTGGGTGGAATAGAAAATAAGCCAACGACTATGAAGGAAGAAGAATGGGAGGTTCTTGATAGAAATTCACTAGCAATGATACGGCTGAGCCTGAAAGCATCGGTGGCTTTCAATATTTCGAAAGAAGATACAACAAAGGAGCTGATGGACACATTGGATAAACTGTATGAAAAACTATCGACGTCTAATAAGGTAATTCTAATGAAGATATTATTTAATATGAAGATGTCAGAAGGTGGTCCTATTGCAGATCATTTAAAAGAATTTAACACGGTTACTAATCAACTAAGTTCTATAAAAGTGGACTTTGATGATGAGGTCAAGGCTCTTATAATCTTGTGCTCGTTGCCAAAAAGATGGAACTACTTGGTCATGGTTGTAAGTAACTCTTTCTCTAGTTAAAAAACTTTAAAATTTGGTGATGTTGTTGGTGTTATCCTTAGTAAGGAAATGCGACAGAAAATCACAGGTGAGACATCAGGTAATGCCTTAAACATGGAGAACAGGGGAAGAAAAAAGGATAGAGGAAAAGGCTCTAGGAACCACGAAAATTCTAGGAAGGTCATGTCCAAATCTAGACTTAGAAAGATAGAGTGTTGGAATTTTGGAAAGAAAGGACATTTGAAGAAAGACTACAGAGCTCCAAAGAAACAAAGAGATGGACAATAGGAGAAAAATAAGGAAGCAAATGTAACAGGTAATGTGTTACAAGATGATTTGATTCTTTATGTAGATAACATTTATGAGTCTTGGGTAGTAGATTTAGGGGATTCATTTCATGCCACACCCAATAAGAAACATTTTCTAGATTATTTTCAAGGTGATTTTAGACAGGGTCATTTGGGTGATGATGCACCATGGCAAATTGTTGGAATGGGAAAGGTAAAAATAAAGCAGAGGAATGGAAACCAATGGTTGTTGAAAGAGGTAATACATGTTCCAGATCTAAGGAAAAATTTAATTTCAAAAGGGAATTTGGAAATCGAAGGTTGTATATCCATATTTACAGATAAGGTGTGGAAGGTCACCAAAGGATCATTGGTGATAAAGAAAGGAGAAAAGATAAGTACATTGTATTTATGTACTAGTAATACTGACTCTTCTATCTATTTAGCCTCTACAAGAGTGGATACAACACTATGAAACACAGGCTTGGACACGTGAGTGAGAAGGGGATGAAGATACTTCAAAAAATAAATGTGTTTCCATATCTTAAACAAATTGATTTGGATTTCTGTGAGCATTGTGTTTATGGAAAATAGAAGAGAGTCATATTTCTCAGAGTCAAAAAAGTAAAGGAGAGTGAAAGGTTAGATCTTGTGTATACATATGTATGGGGACCATATCAGGTATCATCTTCTGGTGACTCTTGTTATTATGTTACTTTTATTGATGATGCAACTAGAAAAACTTGGGTTTATTGCATTTGACAAAAATCTGATGTTTTTGATACTTTTAAGAAATGAAAAACTTTGGTTGAGAATGAGACAAGAAAAAGGTTGAAGTTTCTCAAATTAGACAATGGAGGTGAATATTGCAGCAAGGATTTTGATTATTACTGTTCATACCATGGGATTCGTCGAATGAAGATAATTCCAGGAACACCACAAGAAAATGGTGTGTCAGAAAGGATGAAGAGGACAATCATGGAACATGCAAAGAGTATGAGATTGCATGTTGGTTGTACCTTACATTTCTTGATAGATGTTGTAGATAATGTTGTTTACTTAATAAACATAGGACCTTCAAGTTAATTGGATGGTAGAATTTCATAGGAGGCATGGATAGGTAAAAAGGTAAACTATTCTTTTTTGAAGACTTTCGGTTGTGAAGCATTTGTCCATATTGATAAAGAAAATAGAACAAAGCTTGAGGAAAAATCCAAGAAGTGTACCTTTATTGGATACGATGTTAATGATTTTGGTTATTGCTTATGGGATTATAAAAATCACAAAATCATTAGAAGTAGAGATGTCATATTCAATGAGAAGGTCATGTAAAAATATCATTTGTAGGGAAAGAAACATGAAAAATAAAAAAACAAAATACACAGTGCTTGATGAGATCACTGAAAAATAAATTCCAAAGGTACCAAAAAATCAAAATGTACAACAATAGGAGAAATAGGCACCTAAAACTCCTGCAAGAGTTGTTAGAAGATCTACCAGGTTAAGTAGACCCCCTGAACGATACTCTCTTTCATTGTATTATTTATTATTGACTGATTCTGGTGAACCAGAATGTTATGAAGAGGAAATGTAGGTAGACACTAAAAAGAAATGGGAGCAAGGAATGAAAGAGGAAATTGATTCCTTGGTAAATAACTATACTTGGTATTTGCTTCAGTTTCCTACGGGAAAAAGAGCATTGCAGAATAAATGGGTTTACAAGTTGAGGGAAGAAGATGGAGGAAAACAATGGTACAAGGCTAGACTTGTTGTAAAGGGGTTTGCACAAAATAAAGGTATATATTTTGATGAAATGTTTTATCCTGATGTTAAAATGACTTCAATTAGGACTATTTTAAGTCTTGTGGCAGTAGAAGATTTTCATCTTGAACAGTTAGATGTAAAAACAACTTTTCTCCATGGTGATTTGGAGGAGGAGATTTATATGAAACAACCACAAGGGTATGAGGTCAAAGGGAAGGAGAAGTTGGTATGTAGGTTGAATAAGAGCTTGTATGTCCTAAATAAATCTCTAAGATAGTGGTATTTGAAGTTTGATAGGTTTATGATAGAACAAGGTTATAGTAGATATCATTCTGATCAATGTGTTTATTTTAAAAGGCTAGAAAATGGAAGCTATATTATCTTTCTATTGTATGTAGATGACATGCTTGTTGAAGGTCTAATATGCAGGATATAAATGTGCTCAAGAAGAAATTATCTCATTCATTTGCGATGAAGGATTTGGGTGCTGCAAAGACATTCCTTGGTATGAGAATAACAAGAGACAAGAAAAAACGCAAATTGACATTGTCTCAGGGTGAGTACATAGAGAAGGTGTTGGAGAGGTTTAGAGTGCAGAATGAAAAATCAGTCAGTGCACCTTTGGCCAACCATTTCAAATTAACTAAGGAAATATGTCCCAAGACACAGCAGGAGATAGAATACATGTCCAGGGTCCCCTATTCATCAGTAGTTGGTAGCTTGATGTAAGCAATGGTTAGCACAAGACGAGATATTACACGTGTAGTGGGAGTTGTGAGCAGGTATATGAAAAATCCAGGTAAAAAACATTAGGAGGAAGTAAAGTGGATTCTCAGGTATTTGAGAGGTACTACTACTCATGCATTAAGTTTTGGAGGTTCAAACATTGTTCTACAGGGATATGTTGATTTAGATACGGAAGGTGATAAAGATAGCAGGAGGAGCACCACAAGGTATGTTTTTACTATAGGTGGAACAATAGTAAGTTGGATTTAAAAATTGCAAAAGGTTGTTGCACTTTAAACAATAGAAGCCGAGTATGTTACTACTACAGTGGATAGTAAATAAATGATTTGGTTACATAGGTTTATGGAGAAATTCAGAAAGAAGAAAGAGAATAGCAGGTTGTACTGTGACAGTGAGAGTATCATTCATCTTGCAAATAACTTAGCCTTCTATTCAAAGACTAAGAATATACATCTCATGTACAATTTCATATGATCCATCTTGGAAGATGGTAATTTGAAGTTGCAAAAGATACACACTAACCGGAATCCTGCAAACATGTTAACAAAGGGAGTAACCAGGGAGAAACTGAGTTTCTGCTCAATTTCAGTTGGTCTTCAAGCATGAAGGTGAAGATGAGAAATTTTTCTGGTCCAAGAAGGATCATATTCCAACATATACAACAATGGTGGAGTTGTTGAGATTAGTATCCAAGTGGGAGATTGTTGGTTGTGGAGCCTGATTATCTTCCTGATTCAGAGGTCTTTGTTTTCAGTCATGTTTATACTCCATGAATAATTTACACCCCAGAAGAATGTACTCTCCTCCATGTAGGGGAGTGTAGGGGGTTACCACCCCTATGAGGTTTGGGGGAAAGCGGGCCCTCGTCGAGGGTTCAGAGGCGAATCCCCCGAAGGAAAAATTTCTGTGTAAATGTATATTCTAATTTCATAGTAAATATGGACCATTCATTATAAGGTCACAAATCTGATGGTAGAAGTTATGTTAGGGTTTTTTTCCCTAGAAGGAAACCCTCTTTTATGAGGGAAATGTATTACAACTATGTATCATTGTGAATATTGGATTTTGAGTGAGGAGAATGTGAGAGAAATAAGAGGAAGTTACTGTTGATACTGAGAGGGGGGTGAATCAGTATCAAGTACAATTTAAAAAAAAAATTCAACTTATACTTAAACCATTCAATTATATCCAATGAGAAATGAACAATAGTATAAGAGTTACACTAATACACCACAATAAACCATGCACAATATATGAGAAATAATCAATAGTTTTTGTTCAAGGGAAGTAATGACTTCCAAAGGTAGCTACAACTTCCAAATGTAGAGGGAGGGATAAACCTCCAAGAGGAAGATACAATCCTCCAATATCAAGAGAGCTTTGAACTCTCCATCCTTTCCCCTTCCTTCCACCCAAATATATATGAGAGATAATAAAAGTTTACATTAAATCATCACCATCAACCAATCATTACATAGAACCTGATAATGCTTCCTGAGACTTCTTCAATTTCTGCAATTCTTCAATTCTTGGAGTAATCTGATCCTGTAGATAATATTACTCAATGTATTATTTGAAACTCCTCCAATTTCCACTCCTTATATCCTACCCAAAAGGAGGTTATAGAAAGAATGGTAGACTTTATTCAATTATGGTCTATTTAGGAGAGTAAAATTGCACAGAATTCCCCGCTCTCAATAATTAACATCCGATTTGGAAACTTGCACACAAGAAACTACAGTCCGTTCTCTTTAAAATTAATTTTTTCCCACTTCATTTGGATTCTCGATGAAGACGTTATGATTGTTTTACCCGGAACACCTGTTTATTAACTAGCTTCAGGACTGGTCACAAACCCTATCTTCCATAGAGTGTATCTCCATAATTATAGCGAACCAAGAGCTGAAATTTTTACCAGAGGTACCTTGATATGTATTCTCGATAACATAGCAATTTCACCATATGAATCGTTCTAGAAAACAAGTTATAGAAAAAATGGTAATATGACTTGAAAATAACATACCTTAGAACACATCACCAAAAGACTTCATCCTCCCTTGAAATCTGGTCTTCTTTACTTCTTATTTCCTATGAAATTCGAATTGTATAAAATGAATGTATAATGATGTTTATTTATACCATTTATGTCACTTCATTTTAACATTAGGTCTGACCTGACACTTTCTTATTTTGTAATTCGTTTCTTTAATTATCTTCAGGACCTACATGTATTTCCTTCTGCAATTCACTTTGTCATCTTCAAAAATTCATTTCTCCTCAACCATGAGGATCCACATGATGTGCCACATACCATCAGACACAACATGATGTATACTATCCATTCATGGGTGTTTTATATGCATGTGCATTTTCCTTCATGTCCAAATACCTTTATCAATCTTGCAGTCCAAAACCCATGACTAGGGTTGACATCAATGACAACAACCAATCTTCCAACAGTTACAACAAGTGTGCTATAGGTTGTATCCCTTCATTTATTGGATAATAATAAAGGAAGGAACTGGAAATTTCTCTAGTGGATATAGCCCACATTGGGTGAACCACATATATATGAGTCTCTATTATATTTTGTATCTTTTGTGTTTTATTTCCTCATTTTTTTTATTTGATTTCTCCGCAATCCTATTTCTATAACACTTTTGTACATGGATTCTCTGCATGCTACCTCTCTTGAGTTTTAGATTCATAGTATCATTTTTTATCCTATCGTGATCAACAATGATCACGAATTTCTTCTGCCACAAGGTCATCTTCCTCTTCTTTTGATTACTTTACATGTTGGACTCATGTTGCCATCAATGACAACACATAATCAATAATGCCAACAAAGGTGGTCCATCACATTAGAGTAGTTGTTAAGTGGTGTTGTAACATTGGTGGGTGGGTCAAACTTGAATATTATACATGGGTGTATCTCATATGAAACTTATAGGTCGGTAACCGTATGCATTTATCCAAGTTTGAATCCAATATACTATTTTTTATCCTCCTCACAAGCACTATTTTCCATGAGAACGGGATCATATCGAGTTACAAGGAAGGAGAGAATCAAGGTAATGCATAGGGGTAATCTAGGGCTCATTATAGTATAGGCCAGTGATTTAATGTTGTGAGGGAATCCTTCACCAAACTGACCTTTATATCCTGCAATATTTGTGAAGGTCCATATGCCTCGAGCATCGATGGAAGGAAGAACTATAATGGGTTCCCCATGGATTAGTGTAATAAAAATAAAGAAGAATACAAAATGAAATGAAATATGAATAAGAAAGTGATTAATCTCAAGCAAGAAGGAAAGGACAGGGGAACAAGCAATATTAATTACTATGAAAGAAAGATAGAAACTAAACTATGACATGTGAATGCCAAGATAACAATAAATAATCCTAACAATAATGTAAGAAATATAATAGCTAAACCATAAAACGAGATATTATAAAGTCCTAATCACTATGTAAGTGGAACAATAACTAAAATATCTAGAAGATCGTAAGTGAGCCTAATGACAATAACAACACCTTGACCTTAAAATCATTGGTAGATTGAGAGTAAGAGAATCACACTTTCATCACAAATGTTGGAGGCCTACCCTAAGTGGGGTAGGTACAATGACACCAACTCTTAGTGAAAGGAATAAGGATAGAAGGAAAGGAAAGGATAGGAGGTGACAATAGTAGGGAAATTCTAATAAAGAAAAGAATTAAAAAGGGAGGCTACATTGTCACAAGATTAGAAAAAGACATAAGGAAACATATGTCAGCTAAGACAATGCAAGTGAGAGATGTGACACACACTAATCCATGATTAACATGAGCATGAAAATGACGTATGTTATTTCTGGAATTATTGTCATTGATGTCAAAGCATTTATGTCATTACAATACACAAGAATTTCCAAGATATATATATATATATATATATATATATAGAGAGAGAGAGAGAGAGAGAGAGAGAGAGAGAGAGGCACAANGAGAGAGAGAGAGAGAGAGAGAGAGAGAGAGAGAGAGGCACACACGCGCACACACACACACACAAGTATATTAAAAATGTGGTGCATGTGAAAAAGTAAAAAGTGAAATAGTGGTTTCAAACCCATGGGTTTGGGGTATTTTCCCATGGTATTGGGAAATACTTATTTAATTAATGGACATGTACCTTCATGAAGGGTTTTGAAAAAGTGTAGAAAGAGAAAGTATTGATAGAAAATGTGTGTGTGAAAAATGGGTGAGCAAAGATTGAATATCATTCCAAAAGGGGCGAGTCGTGAAATACGTTTTAGGTCATCTTGAAATTTTGACAATAACTTATATTATGGTACATTTCAGACCTTCAAATTTTTAAGAGATGGAGGAAATATCTTGGTGTAAATTTTTTAACAATATCAGATGTTGGTTTGCTATAAATTCATAGATATTCCCTATGGAATTTTGCGTTCCAGAATGCTCCTAAAAGCACTATCAAATATGTCATCTTGGCACTTTTGCTTTAACTTATTTTATGGGATGTTTTAGACTTTGAAATATTTTGGAGATGGAGGACATATCTTGGTGTACACATGGTAAAATTTTCATATGCGGGTTTGTTGCACTTTTGGAGATATATTCCCTATCAAAGTTAGGGTTTCAAAATTCTATTGAAATCATTTTCAAACATGTCGGCTTGTAATTTGACTATAAAGTACTTTTTGTGACTCTTCACACAGTGAAATTTTTACAGAACAAAGGAGACATATAGAAGTACCTCAAGTAAAACTTTTAGATGTTGGTTTGTTTTACTTCTTGAGATATCCTATGAAGAAATTAGGGTTCATGAATGCTCCTGAAATCACTTTAAGACAGGTCAGTTTGGAATTTTCACTATAACTTCTTTTCTAGGACTCTTCAGACTAAGAAAATTTTATGGAATAGAGGAGAGATACAGAAGTAACTCAAATAGAAATTTCATATGTTGGTTCACTCTACCTTTTGATATATGATCTGTGGAATTTAGGTTTTCTAAATGGTCCTGACATCAATTTCAAATAATTCAGTTTCACATTATCACTATAACTTATTTTTTGGGACCCTTCAGGCTGTGAAACTTTCAGATAACAAAGGAGACATACATAAGTACATCAGGTAAAAATTTTAGAATCCAATTTGAAAAATTAGATACATGGCATGCTATCCAAGTTTTTTCTTAGGAAGAAGACCAAACCAACAATCTTTGGAAAGTTTCCATTTGGAAATTAAAATTTTGGTCAGACCTCGTAAAGGTGGAAGTACGAGGTGGAAGTAGTGAGCATACTTGGTGAAGGTAGAAGCACTAAGTAGACTTGGTAAAGTAATAATCAATGAATATACATGGTTAAATACATGGTGATAGAAAGAAAGATATCATATCTCTCACATATCAAGAGTTTATGTTGATTATCATAAGGAATTTCTAAGTCAACCCTAACTCCTACACTAACACGAAGAGAAGGACGAAATGTAACAATAAACTTGGAGCGAGAAGGCAAATGAGATGAAGTTATTGTTTGCACACAGGATGACCATATCTACAATATTATGGCCCTTCATATGATGTTGATGAAAGAAATTTGGGGTAACTATGTGACCTTGTCACATGTGCCCTTCGGACTTTGATGACATCCTTTGCAATTTATCTAAAATCTTTTACAATAGAAAAGCGTAATTTTGTGGTACCCAAACTGGATAGTCATATTCCATTGTTCTTCATTGATGGTTGTGTCAACCGAGCATAAACCATACAAAACGAAAAAAACCTTTTATATACTATGTTTACTCCATCACTAATTTCCTTATTGATAGATTATATAGAGGTGAAGAACATACGAGTCCTCAAAACAACTTCATATTTATAAAAGTGTTCTTCTTATATTCTCTCAATTAGTGATGCAATTCACCGTAACTCTCATATAGGTCAAGTAAACTAACAATCTTCATTAATTCTCAGACTACTCCCTCTTCATATTTATATATTGGATTTAAATATGATTTTTCTTGGATCAAGAATGAATGGATGGATGCAATCTTAGTTTTAAGTTTCTTATCAATTTATGATATGGGAATTAACTTTTTTTTAAAGAAATTTCTAATACTATCTTAGCTTTGGAGTGTTGCCAATGTAGGTCGGTTATCACTCTATGAGATGACAATTTAACCTTTTTTCCAGAAGAAAATTTTCTCTTGTATTATATATGTTTTTGTAACTAAAATGATACAGTTCAGTTTTATTACAATAAATATATATATTGGTCCCTCCATAACAATATTCTCCCATAAAAATAGGTTCAATCCAATGTAACTAAACCCATAATAAAAGGTAAAATATGGTCTTATCTATTAATATTGCATCTGATCCAGCTAATAAACAGTCGGTCAAAACTTTCATACAGAGAAGAGTAAAAAAAACATCAAGTCAATGCTAAAAGATCAAGGCTAAAAAGGTGTGATACACTGAGGGGGACTCATATGTCCATATGTCCAATGTTGATAAGTCAATGTACCATTCATATTTGATAGAGATGTTTTTGACATTGAATCGGCCTCCACATTTGTTTCCTTGTAAATATGTGAGAAGTTGACTTGAGTGAATGCATGGATGAGATCGACGATCCTATATTTCCATCATTCAAGTGCAATGACTTGAAGATGACCCTTGTTGTTTAACCAATCAATGATGATATTTAATTCCCCCCGCACATGAAGATACAATATATTATGTCTAGTATTCATAGAAGGGTAGCCCACACGCCAAGGATTTCAGCTTTGGTATTGGAACCAGCTCCACAATTAAAAGTCCAAGTAAGATTGGAGTGGTGTGTTCTTTTTATTATTCTGCCACCACCACAGTAAATACCTTCATTTTGGGATGCGCCATCAAACCAGGCATTTCCCCCTCCTAGTGGTATAAAATTCTAGATGAACCGAGTTGTAGGATTCCTCCTATCCCTATCAATCTCCAGATTGCCCAGTGTCTTAAAGCAAATAGATTTTAAGAAGACAGTTGTGTTTTGAAAGATTACCCTATTGCGACCCAACCAAATATACCAGTAGACCAGTGTTGGGAGCTGAGATAGAGTTTATTCCTCCGATGACCAATTCTCTAAGAAATCATGTAAATTAGAGTTCATCCACATCATTTTGAGTTTTAGGACGAGAGCAAGCCTATGCCAAACAATTTTAGTGAAAATACATTCAAAAAATAAATGGTAGATAGATTCAGAGATGTTGTGACATAGTGATCACATATAGGGTCCCTCCTAGCCCCGGCGAGGAAGAATATCCCAGGTCATAATCTTATCATTTGCAGCTAACCAAATAAAAAATTTAATTTTTAAGGGAAGAGGCTAGCGCCATAAAGATCGCCTCCAACCTGTACACCTCTGGTTCCAGATTGTGGATGAAATAACATTATATACATTCTTCATAGTCAAATTTCTGGAATGGTTACCCCCATTCCAGTGTAATGAGTCTTAAAGAATGTTAGGATGGATCCCCGCTCCAAGAAGTGTTGAGCAATAGTACTGCCATTCTAGAGCCATATCACCTGTAAGATCCAAGTCAGTGCTATTTTTCCAAGTTGTGCAAATAACCTTGTGTTTAGTAGTGTCTCTGGCTTGGAAAAGATAGAAGACTTGTTTTTCCTGCAAATAATTCAGTAGTCCAAGAGAAATATAAGCAGTGGACCCAAGACCCAGGATAGCATCCCTACCAATGTGTATAGAATGTCCCGATCCTATTTTCTAACAATGCTAGTGCTGAATAAAATGTAGGTTCTTCTGGAGGGATCTCCAGATCAGGGAGGCGATTGTGGGACAATTTATTGTGTTTCTAAGCTATCTCATGAGTGATATAAGAGTGATATATTTCCCAAAAATAACACGATGCCAAATCCAGTCCTAAGTCAGAACTCACCAAAAATATTCCATCGCTAGTGCTTGTTTGAAATGAAAAATATTGTGAAGTCCCTAACCGCCTACCTCTTTTGTCTTTGTAATATGATCCCAGTGGAAAAGATGAAGATTTTGTTTAGAGTTACCACCTTTCCAAAGAAAGGATAAAATCAATTTTCTAATGTTTTTTAAAATGGATCTTGGAATGGTATCTAGATCCATCCATTAGACATATTGACTTTCCAGTATTGTTTTAATATGTATGAATCTCCTCCCCAATGTGATCCATCTATTGCACTAGTGAGAAATTCGTTTCTCAAATGTTTTTAGAAACCAGTGCCAATCAATCACTTTATAGCAGTCTGGCTTAAGAAAGTAGCCCAAATATCTCAATCCTTGCGATATCTCAAAAAATAAAAACGAGAAGATGTTCCTATATGTCTCAATGTCTACCTCCAACAATCCTGAGTAGTGAAAGGTAGATTTGGTCTCATTTATTTGAAGTCCTGATGCACGACAAAATAAATTTATAATAAAATTGATTTCCCACCATTCTTGAGGGTCATCTCTGGTCATAATAAGAATATCATCCACAAAGAATAAATGCAGTATCTTAACCAGTCTTGAAACCTTAATGCCAGTAATTTTCCCCGCAAGTTGACTCGGCCTGAATAGTATGCTCAATCCTTCCATTACCAATATAAATAAGAGAGGGGAGAGTGGGAATCCTTGTCGCAGACCTCTCTCATTTGAAAATAAAAGTGTGGCTTCTCCTTTTACTAGAACAACAAATGTCGCACTAGACATTCAAACCATGATTCATTTAGTAAAAGAAATTATGAAACCAAATTGCAACAGTATCAACCTAAGAAAGTCCCAGTTGATACAATCAAAAAAACAATTGAGGTCTAATTTTAAGATTAGTGAATGAAATATATTTTTTTTTATGTTGTGTAAGACTTCCTGTGTCGATCCAATCACATCCAAAATCTGACGACCTTTGATAAATCCCAACTGTTCACCCGAGATGATACGATACATTAAAGGTTTGATCCTAATGGACAATATTTTAGTAACTATATTGTAGCAGATATTACAAAATGCAATAGGCATGAAGTCATTGAAAGAGGTAGGATGATTTTTTTTTGGAATCAGGGTCAAGAAAGTGAAGTTTATAGCCCGATTGACTGATCCTCTAAGTCTGATATTTTCTACCAGTTCCCGTAGGTTTATCACTGATCAGATCAAAGAAGTGGAGATAAAATTTGAATTTCCAGCCATCCAGTCCTGGAATTTTATCCTTTTTGAAAGTATTGAGAGCCTTCCAAATCTCTTCTTTTGTACAATCCACAAATAGTTGTTCTACCTCCCGATCATAGATGATATTAGGGAAGAGACTAGTAATGGATGCTTGGCCGGTATATTTTGTGAGACCTTGTTTTCGATAGGAGATTTTGAAATAATTGAAGGTTGCATCTAAAAGTTTGTCGTGTCCAGTGATATTATATGTCTTGTCCTATTGTAGTTCCCAAATGTGCTTATGATTCCTACTATGACTTGCAAATTGATGAAAATACTTTGTATTTCGGTCTCCACAAGTGATCGATATGGATCTACTCTTTTGACGCTAGTGTGCTTCTTTGATCAGTAGAATATTGTTTCATTTTGTCTCAATATTTTTGATATGTTGTTATAAATTTGTAGTTCCATATCCGCTTCCCACAGAGTTTTCCAGGATCAATGTTTGTAAGTTGTGTTCCAACTGTGAAAGTCATTGTGTAGTCCTAGAAAGCTAAAGTCGGGCCCAACTTTTAACTTTATGTTTTAAGTCTTTTAATTTGCATGAAATATGTCTTTGAACATCCATATCATGTTTATAGTATTGATCAGTCCATACCTCTATAACCAGGCGCTCAAAATCAGGGTTCCCCAGCCAACATAGATTAAACTTATAAGGATAAGTTGAGAGGTGTGAGTAAGAGTCTACCTGGAGTATGATGGGAGCATGATATGATATGAAAGGGTACACGATCTAGGTTATATATCTATATGTATGTTGTAGGAGGGTCTTAGATAAAAATAAACAGTCCAATCACTTTAATATGCTCGTTGAACCAGTCCTACCATTTCTCTAAGTGGGAACCACTATGGCTGGTAATAAATCCACCAATTGGTATTGTTGGAAGATATATTTGAAATGTAAAGCCGATGGATCAGGTGAAGCTATGTCTCCCCAGGTCTCAGAAGGAGATAGAGTGAAATTGAAATCCCCCACAGCAATAAGATTAGGTTTAGCCAGTAGACCTATTGTTGAAACTTTTGAACAGAAGGTAAGATTATCATTACAAGGTCCATAAACATTGAGGAGGTTGACCTGTCGCTTATTAGCATAAAAGGTACCTGTCAACAAAATGTCGTCACATCATAAGAAAGGTTTCAGATCAAATAAAACAGGGTCCCAAGCCATGAGTAACCCACCCGATTTGCCCACAACGTTTACTGCACTAACAAACCAGCGTGGCTTTAATATGTTGATGAAGTCTTGAGAACGTTGTCCATCCACTAAAGTTTCTTGAAGAAAAATAATGCTAGGATGTTTGTTATCAATCAATCGTCGAATAGAGGCATTTTTGAGGGCATCTCCAACTCCTCGAATATTTAGGGAAAGAAGAATCATGGATGGGACCTGGCTAGGGATTTAATGCCTCTAAGCTCTCGAAGGTCAGTTTTATCAGTGGAAGTAACAGACTGTATAGTATAGAGGAACATGATTTTCTTCAATCACTGCGAGTATTTATAGGCGAGGTTTCAATTCCTAAACCTTGATACCAAGATAAATCCTTCCTAGCAGAGTTAGAAGAGAAGTCACAATGAGAAGTGGATGGTAGTTCTCGACTATCGTTTATGGGTGACTTGAAGAGATAGGGTGGAATAGGAACCGGGTGAAGTAACTCCACAGGTGATAGAGACAAGTGTGTGAGCCCATTGTTTTCAAAACCCTGAGCTAGGGGGGGAATAAATCAACAGTTATGTTCCAACAGGTCTATTTTCAACCCAAGAAGGGGGAGAAATAGTACAGTTTACTGGGACAGTAAGAAGGTTTGGGATAGATGCTACAATTCCCCCACTAGTGTCTAGGGGTAGTGACTGAGTCGAGTCCTCGATAATAGGAGACAAAGGAGGAGATGAAAGGATAGTCTTAGGTGACTCAAGAACCACAGAGGGTAAAGGACCGGGCGAATTCTGCGTAGAAGAAACGACAGTTTGATGGGAGCCCATTCCCATAGGTATATTGGAATCTAGTTGTTGTCTTTCCCATGATGTAAGAGTATAGTAAAGAGTAGTGCAAAGCTATTTAGCTTACTAGTGAGTGAGGATGAAGATGTAGGTTGTCAGTTAGCAGTGTCCAATAGGTATTCAGTCCTCACGTTCTGTGTGTCTTCAGTCCCTGGATAAAAGGAGTCAACACTCGGAGAGTCTTCCCTAGAAAGTTTGCGTAGGTAGGATCCTTTAGATTCCTCCTCTTCTGGTGCTCCTATACAATCCTGCCAAAGATGTCATGTTTGGTGATAGGAGGAGTAGCGAAAGGGGATATCAAGGTAGTCCAATCGTTGTGTCATCGGGAGACCACCCTAATAAATTTCCTGAGAGTCTAGTAGTCCAGCATAGATATCCATCTCGACCATTATGCTCACCATTTTCCTATTGGGGATCTTTAATATTTTTGGGTCCAGGAAGATAAGGCACCCAAGTTCGTTGCCAATGGCCGCAAGCACCTTTTTAGTCCAGTGTTCTAAATAGAGGCTCGACAATAGAACCCAAAGGTGTCATAACCATAAATAGTCTAAAGCAGGGTCAAAAGATACATGCCACCTTTTGAGCATGATACTACTGGCACCGATGGTCCAAAGGGTATCTAGGATGAGCTATGAGTCCTCCGGTGAGTTGGAAATAAAGTTGAACCATCCAAAGGAAAGGGGAACATGCTCTGAAACATAACCTAGTATAGGTAGCCAATTATCCAATATCCATTCTAGGGGGGAGTCATGGCAAAGGGAGCAATAGGAAAACCTGCCAACAAGACCATAGAGGGAGAGGCAAACATTTTCCTCTAAACCAATGTTCAAACCCATGATGAGTCATCTATTTTTCTTGTTTGCCTTCCACAGTCTTTTGATACCCATATGTTTGGGTATCCACTTTGGAGAACTAAGTGTGCGCTCTTGAGGACCCTTATGGTGTTGAAAACCAGGAAGCTTGAGGGATTAAACCAGTCCAGGTAATGGAGGTGACGACAGGAGGGTTGTAGAGGCTAGTGGATGGGGGGAAACAATATTTAGAAAGGCTAAGTGTTCTACCACCTTTGTAAGAGTATAAGGGAGAGAAGACGTAACATTAAGGTGCACGTCCAATGAGGTGAAGAGGTCGACACTCTTCCAAAGGGCTTCATCAACCACACTCATGAGTGTGTTGACCTCAGCCTCCGTTGCAAGGTGCTGGAAGGTCCCTCTAGCAGATGCCACCTCACACAGGTAGGAAAGGGAGCAGGTTCCAATGTGATCTCCCCTTTGGAAGGTTAATAAATAAAACTTAAACTGTCGAATATGTAAGTTAAATGATAGTCCACCAGGAAGGTGAATTCGTCAAGAGATAAGAGATGTACAATGGGTGGCAGAGTAGGTTAAGGTAGGTAGTAAATGTCCAGACAACCGCCCAGTGGAATGACGTCTGCTCCAAAAACTAAAGAGCACCAGGTGGATAAGTCTAAAGAGATATATGTAACGGCGGATGAGGGTCTGACAGTTGGTGAAGGGTAGCTATAAAATTTGTAAACATGTGTTTCGCCATTTTGTGGCCAAGTATGTCCCCTCGAAATCCATGTACCATCGATAAATATTGAATCATCTCCATTAATACCGATCTCCATTTTCCATTATAACCTCCATTAATGTATCTTCGCCATTAAAGCCGAGCTCCCTGCACCTTGTTTCTTTCTATGCAAAGATCACATTTTAACCTATACTAAATATACAACTTATAATGGATATTTTATCATGAGAGTCACTTACTCATTCTAAATTAGAATAACATATTTACATAAAATATTAGTATATTCAATGAGAAAATGGAATGCTCCATTACGTAGTGCAAGATTCTCTTTGTTTCTTTTCCATGATTTTTTATCATCGGCTAAGTACACCACTTGTATGAGATTAATTAGTTCTAGATGTATTTAAATAATTAAAACCTTCAATATTTTTTTTTTTAATTTCATTAGTTTCACTCTTTCTATTATGGATACCAAATTTTATGGATACCAAATTTTTGTATGAGATTAATCAATTCTAGTTATAGACATATTTACATAATAAAAAATTTCAATAATTTATTTTTATAAAATTTCATTAGTTTTACTCTTTCTATCATCAATACCCAATTTTACATTATGCTCTAATGAATTGGATACATGTTGATGTTGAACTTGATACTGTAGCATATTTTGTTTGAATGATCATTGTAGCCTCTTCATTTCTTCATATTTCTATTCCCAAATATTAACGTAAATTACCTAAATATTCATAAAATTGCATAATATTAAAATTGTGTAATCTTTGCTAAACCAATCTCCATAATATCAATTATATTGACAATATACGAAGAAATTCCATAATATGAACAATAATATTTTAATATTAGATACTTTTACTTACATGGTGCGTTTTCATGTAGAGCATGGTAAGACATTAATAATACTACTCCACAATATCTAAATAAGCCAATTCTCATGTAAATACACACATTATTAACATGCATGTTAACACTTTAATAACACTAAACCTTGTAAGGTGTTAATAACACTATTTGCAATATTCACTTTTCATGTAAATCGCTTTATGATATGTGGAATCTATTTCATTCTCTATAATTTCTGTAAGGCATGCTAATCTTGGTTGATATGATTTGTTTCAATGTAGATATTATTATTTATATATAATTTAACATTCAACATACCAAGGCATTAATAACACTACTTGCAATGTTTACTTTTCATAGAAATCTTATTGTGATATCTTGAATCTATTTTCTTATCTAGAATTTCCCCAGGGTATTCTAATTTTGGTTGGTATGATTTGATCTATGTAGATATTTTTATCTATATGTAATTTATGTTGTTTTGTTTGATTATTAGGTCAACCATGAAGTGTTATTTTTTTGTATTTGACGTTTTTAGAGAACAAGGCCAATGTTATAGAAGTGACACATTCACCCTGCCTGGGTTGTAAAAAGTGTCTCTTGGCACAATGAACCTTGATTTTGTTACAACTTTGAAGTGTTCTTTTGGAAATTAATAATAATTTTGATGTTTTTGTCACTAATTAGTTTCTTTATGGTTCATGGCCAACAACAACTATTGAAGTGATTTCTTTACAAGCATCAATGATATCTGATATATGTGCCCACGCCTTTCCAAATGTAGTAAAGGCCTTTGTTGTGCTTCCTAATATATTTTCTATGACATTCATGCATTTGGTAAATTTAACACCCAATATTTCTCTTGCATCTCTTAACTATTTTAGCTTCAACATTCAATGTAGATATTATTATTTATATATAATTTAACATTCAACATACCAAGGCATTAATAACACTACTTGCAATGTTTACTTTTCATAGAAATCTTATTGTGATATCTTGAATCTATTTTCTTATCTCGAATTTCCCCAAGATATTCTAATTTTGGTTGGTATGATTTGATCTATGTAGATATTTTTATCTATATGTAATTTATGTTGTTTTGTTTGATTATTAGGTCAACCATGAAGTGTTATTTTTTTTGTATTTGACGTTTTTAGAGAACAAGGCCAATGTTATAGAAGTGACACATTCACCCTGCCTGGGTTGTAAAAAGTGTCTCTTGGCACAATGAACCTTGATTTTGTTACAACTTTGAAGTGTTCTTTTGGAAATTAATAATAATTTTGATGTTTTTGTCACTAATTAGTTTCTTTATGGTTCATGGCCAACAAMAACTATTGAAGTGATTTCTTTACAAGCATCAATGATATCTGATATATGTGCCCACGCCTTTCCAAATGTAGTAAAGGCCTTTGTTGTGCTTCCTAATATATTTTCTATGACATTCATGCATTTGGTAAATTTAACACCCAATATTTCTCTTGCATCTCTTAACTATTTTAGCTTCAACAAACCAGGCATTACATGAGGTTGTGTCATTACTCATTTATTTAAAAAATTAAATAAAATATTTATCCACACGCAAGCACACTATGTGATTAGAAACCATACCACCATGAATGTTAGTTGCATCAATATTCTCATACAGTTTTTCGCCAATACATTCATTATTGAAACTATCACTTAAATGTGAAACTCTTTTTGGAATAAAGTCTTATTGTTGGTTAAATGTCAGCCCTACATTGTAAAGCCGACTTTGTACATATTTGGTATTGGTAAAATAGGTCCTAAATTTTAAACACAACAACTTGAAATCTATTGGGAAATATTAAATGGGTTATATTTCTAGAACATGGAATTGAAAAATTACCAATATTCCCTCTAATGGTATGATTTGGAGGTTCATCCATGTGTCGTAATAACTCACCAATGTGCTGTTTAGAAAAATTATTGATAGGTTGTTGATAAGAATCCTCGATGGGTTGGTGTGAAGAATCTCTCGTGATTTTCATATAATTGATGGTAGGATGCTCAAATAAATCGAAGAAGTCTTCATGTTAATATCCATCCAATAGTGTTGTTTTATTAGCTCAATGTTCTCTCATGAATTGTTTTTTGCTCTCTCATTGTTTATCATAATCTTGGTGATGATAATCATATTTTCTTTCTTGACTCCTCTTATTTCCCATTATCGTTGATAATATCATAACTTTTGATGGTATCTCAATTATCAAAGAAAACCCTATTGAGAAAACAAGTGTTTTTGTATTAAACTTGTCACCTTCAAGTATTTAGTTTACAAAAAAAAAGATCAAAGATAAATATACAACTTCTACATTTTTAACACAAATACAAGTTAAAATATAAATTTGCATGCTTTGTTTCTATCTTTAAGTAGGTTGAGGTGATAAGTTCACATTTTTTTTCACTTGTGTTTTTTAATGCATACACTTTTTCATGTGTGTGTAATTATGAAAACCAAAGAATAGTATTGATAATAGCTACAAGATAACTCGCATAAAGAGTGCAAACATATAAAAATTAAACCACACCATTAGCAATTGAAACAGGATAAAGACCAGATGAGAATTCAAAATGACTATCTACTAGGTTAGGCCAAGACTACATAACAAAATAGTTCCCATCATATATCATGTAATACACACCTAGGATCAAAATACAGAAGCACGTCATCAAAATAATAATGATCAAGAGGGTCTTGGCCATTAGAGGCATTATCCTCAAGGTCTGGAGGAGAATTCAAGTCTGAAATAGGATGAATAAATCCCAAGGACGAGGAACCCTATGAATTTGTCGTCATTTTCCTAGAAGGCATGATGGATCTAGGTCAGAGACGAATTTCCTCCAGTTGTGACCTTAGTTGTGACCTTAATTATGCACACTCATCCTACGATTATTGTTGAACCCACTTCTACGGAGGACGAATTAAAACCCTCATCAAAATCATGTGGAGAAAAATATGTTCACACAAAATAATCAACCATAGTTGGGATAAACTAATATTTTCTTCCTATGTGGATGATGTTAGTACATATAGTGGCGATGTCAACATCTAATAGAAAAGTACCTTGATAATATTGTTGAAGAAATGTCCATCTAGGTGAGTTGACTTCATCCTTGTTGTGAGGATATATTCACACATTTACGGGGGGTGGATGTATAGATAGTTAAAGCCGAGATGAGTGAGGGAGGTGGAAGATCGTTTTTTCTCCATGTGTGAGAAAAAAATCCCCAAATGTGTCTAAAATTCCATGATGGACGTCTCGTCATAGATCTCCTAACATGTCATGCATTTCAAAATGTGTGTCCCATCACTTAGGAAGTGACCATATTCCTTAAGGTTGATTATGGGATATAGTGATAAGTGTTTCTTGGATGGCCATATTGGCTTGGCAGTCTACGACTAAGTTCTTTTGTGAGAGAATAAAAAAATGTTCCTTATGTTGAAATGATTCAATATACTATTGAATTCGGTAAAATATTTCACTTAGGAGGTTTTATGAGGTCATATAATTTTTCCTCACATGGTTGATGACACTTTCTAAATCTCCTAGAAGAGTAATGTAATTAATGTTGTGTTTCCTTGCCAATTGCAAACTTTGTTAAAGAGCATAATTCTCGGCTTAGTTGTTGGTGACATGCCTAATGTTCCAGGAGTATAATATCTCTACGTTTCCTCCAGGGATAAAGATAACCACACCTGCTCTTGTCTCCCTAGCATACACTTTTTCATATTTATATAAAAATGTGTTTCAAATTTATATGTTTTTTTTAACATTATTGGAATACTGAGAGGGTGGGGTGAATCAGTAAGACATTTTACGAATTTTTACCATAGTATATAAACTTAAACTTAAAAAATAGTCCATCATTAATGTATCATGAATATATCATGAGAATATAATCATAAGAACATCATATCAAATACACGACACACCAAAATTTACGTGGAAACCCAAATGGGAGAAAACCACATAATGTTTTCTTATATATCAAAGATTACATTCATTGGAAGCACAAACTTCCAAATTCTCTAACTGCAACTGGAAGGAGGAACCAACCCCCTAATTTATAAGAACCAACCTGAAGAAATCTCCAACTCCTCGAATTCTCTGGCTCCATCAAGAAGGAGGCTACAACCCCCTGATTTTGAGGTTCTAGCCTGAAGTAAGGTCTAACTCCCTATGTTCTCCAAAACCAACTGGAAGGAGGCTACGACCCCCTTTCCTTTCCATGTCCCACTACCCTGAAATATAAGTGTATACCAATTTGTCACTTCCACAGTCATTGCCACTATCACTACCACTGTCACTATCACTGCCATTGTCACATCATCCTGTCACTCTATCCAACATGTCATTGTCAGTTTCGTTGTCACATCAACTTGTCACTATCACTGATACTCAACATCAATGATACCAAATCCATGATCACCAAGATCACCTCTCAACTAGATCTTGAACATAACCAAAACATTCCTCTACCAAGAATGTACCAATATCACCAACATACCATTACAATATATGTGTCTCAACCATGTACCAAAGAATCAACCTATACCATAACAAGTGCATCAACCATGCACCAAAACCTATACCATAACAAGTGCATCAACAATGCACCAAAACCTGTACCAAAACAAATGCATCAACCATGCACCAAAACATTTACCAAACCATGCATCAACAATGCACCAACACATGTACCAAAACATGTATCAACCATGCACATCAACCATGTACATCAACACCTATGCCATCAACACCTATACCATACCTTGTACCATACCATGTGATAAACATGAAGATCAACCATGTACATCAACACCTGTACCATATTGTTGTGAGAGAATCACCCTTGCGGAGAAGTGGAAGACCCCTCAACTAGGTTTCTTTCAGTTGATACAGTTAAAACAAATGGTTCCCTATATTCTAATATTCTTGTCCTATTTTCTTGTTTTATAGGTTGCAATAAGAGAGAAAAAGGATTTGTGTACCTGACTCTATAGGTTGTCCCTGCAACCTTTAGTTGTTGAGCTCCAAATCTGAGTGTTTTCCTATGAACTTAACCTAAAAAAACAATCAATTCCTCTTCCTACTACTATACAATGTTAGATAAAAACAACCCTATCTAAAAAAAAAGGATAAAGAAACCAACCAAAAAATGAACAAAGTGGATATGAGAAATATGCCAAGTTATCATTAAATTGGAAACATGAAACTTACAACCTGATCTATGTTGCAGTCCCTCCAAGTCTCCAAAAATTCATTCCTCAAATACACACCTTATGAGCAAGAGCCTCACTTTGATATTGTTACTCTCAAGATCAAAACTTCGTTATCATATTCTCTTTCACCCCTCCCCTCAAGTCTAAATAGCTCTGGTTATATAGGATCGGGAAATTCCAACCACTTAGGTTAATTAGGGAGTGTAGTTGAAGATTTTCATGGATTGGGTTAATATTTGACTTCATATTCATGATCATGATCTTCCATCAACATAGAATGTAACATGGTCAAACGAATCTTGATGAAAACAAGAAAAAGAACCCAAAATCTTCTCGAAAAATCCCCCTAGATTCATGGGATCTTGATTTAGCAAGAGGGATGCTCACCCAGAGATGCAGATAGAGAATCCTAGACACTACCTTTGAACTGGATAAGGAAGGGGGATGCTCCACTAGAGTGAGTAGGGGGCTTCCTTGGTAAAAAAGGGCTAGAAAGACAAGGGGAAAAGTGGGTTTCCGACCTCCAAATGGTGTTTTTTCCCCTCTAACGTCACTAGGGATCATGACATGTGATTTTTACATGGTGTCAAGGTTGAAATACTTATAAAGAATGACATTTAGTACATGACACTTAGTAATCATACTCCAATGCAGTTGAGATACTTACAGGGTGAGATGTCATAATTGAGACACTTAGGAAAGTGAAGTGCGACACTTGGCTAGGAGTGGAAAAAATGGTGTATAACAGATTCCCCCCAAAGTGTGAGGTCATAAGAGAAAATGATGGCTGAAACATTTTTCAAAATTAGGTATATCAAGGAACTGAAGTAGGAAACCTGTCAAAATTTTTAGACAACCATCAATCAATATACATATATCATTCTGAGGTAGGCATACCCATGCTAAGAGAAAATGGACTGAAAGCATGGTCGTCGATGAATACATTGTGGATCCATGACAGTACTGACAAAGGATATGACCATTGAACATACAATGTGGATCCATATCTCTATGACTTGATCAAAATGTATCCACGAGATTGTACATAGTGGAGCTACAACATGATAGAGCATATCCACAAATCAATACAATGTGGATCTATGTAACAATATAGAACATGATTATCACATCAAATTCACAATCTCCATTGCATCCTAGGATAGGCATATATGTGAAAGGAGTTCCACAAAAGGTTCCTAGGGTCTTTGTCTCCATCCTAAACTTGGTATGATTCTAACCATGTGAATAAATGTGTTGGCATTGAACATGGTAGAAGCCACTTGATTACCATTCAATGATTTAAACCATTAACAAGTGAAAGGGAGATCATCGATGATGAAAATGATTCCCAAGGTACCTATAGTACATGCCAACAAGTGTGAATATATGAGCTAAATTTGAACACTTATGGAATCATCCAGTCAAGGGTAGATGAGGTAAACCCATTGTCGAATGCGAGGAAGCCTACCATTGAGGCATGTAAGTTCTAAGGTACTGACTAGTTTCTAAATCTAGTTCCCAGATGATGTGCTGAAGTCGATAGGAATAAACTTGTCGAAAGAGGGCCTTGATGTATCCCCCATCAATGAAAAAAACAATCTAGTATAGTAATGAATAGTGATGGATCAAATGAGTGTGAACCGACACGAGGAACTAACACATGGATGGTAATGTATGACAGTAAAGACATTGACTGACCTTGAACATGTAATGGCACGACAGATGACTTAGAATCATTGACTCGATGACGTATGGACCAAAGGTCATATGTGGAGACAAAAAAAGGTTTTTTGTAAAAGAGTATGATGACATAGAGGATGGAAACAAAGAGGAGACAAGAAGATAACCCAAAATGGAGGTAAGTGCCATGTTCAAGGGTGAAAAAATAGCTACCAAAATAAGGAAGAAACCTGGACCACTTCTCAAATTCCCCCCCACCCAGATAGGCGAGTACCTCTTTGTTTTTTAGCGATATTAAGGAGGATAACAACTGATCATTCCCAAAAAGGGTTCCTTCACCATTTAGTTTTACGGGGCCA
>ML778234.1:2411158-2425454 GCA_009831015.1 Picea engelmannii | reverse complement strand
ATCAGATGGTTATTTTTGTAATCTTATAAATATCAGAACAAAACATGAACCTAGGGTTCGATTCTAGACTAAATAAGGCTCTTTTGTACTCATACTTTATGCTAATACAGATCACAGGTTCCTTTCAGTTTTGATTGTCAGCTTTTCACCTTTCCTTCTGCATTATTATCTGTGTTGTCAAGCTTTGAATGGCTGTTATCCCATTGTTCAGCTCATAACCTGATAATAACTCTTTGATTGTCTCTTAGACCCTGCCTTGCACTGGTTTAGTGATAATTTGTTCTCCACCCACCTAAAGCTACTTGTTGATTAATCAATTCTTGAGAGCACTGTCTATTTGTTTATCATTTTAATGTTTGAATGATTTAAGTTGTATTGAGTTGTCCCATTGATCCACCTTCATAAAATATAAAAAACATTCATCTTTTAAGTTACCAAGCACCTCTGGTCTGCAACCACAGAGGGTTTCTTGGAGTGATAACAGCAGGAATGAACTGGATTGGACAGAATTCACCCTGAAGGATTTTGCAGGAGTGGTATTATATTTGGTATTTCTATCAACATGGGTGTCTTGTGTGGGATGGGATCGATCTGTCGACGATCGGGGAGCATGTGGGATGATATCGTAGAGAGTGTCGGACTGGGAAAATACCAAGTCCAGGTACTGAGCATGTGACGCAGCACCCCTACCTCAGCGGGTTCTTCTTGACCTCCCAGTCTAATGATCATTCTTAATATCCCTTTGAGTCAAAATGACTCTTTGATTCTCCGTTGGAATCTTCACACTTGTAACCATAGCTCCTTCTTAGGAGTTATGCCTATGCGAAAAAGAACTAGGTGCAAACTCTTACCCATGTGACCGCTGACATGACCACTGACTTAACCTGAAAAGGTATTTCGTATTTCACGATTTCAGATGCGAGTCCCTCTGACTTATTGGACCCCCAAAATCGCAAAAAAGGATAACGTTTCTTTAGCTCCTCCCTTAAATTCTTCTGATCTGACCCTTTGTCATAACCCGGGGACCAACTTATGAACGCGTCACAATTTCATGATTCAGGAGTTCACAATGCAATGCTCCTCCTTTTCCCCAAATTCTGAACTTGTGACTTCTTTGTTGGGGATCGACAGTCCAAACTATTCAATGATCTAACGGTCCAGATCCTATTGGGATTTTGCGTATCATAATTTCACAACTCTTGACTCCAAGTCACAACTCTCTCCACACTTTTGAATTCTGAAATGTCGAAATTCCAAGCACTAGATCAACGAATCTCGTTGATCCAGATATGACAGTTATTCTCCCTCATGAGCTTACGACTCCTTAAGGAATCTCTCCTTAACCCTTCTATTGATCTGCGAGATCCAATAGTCCATGAAAAATCAGTAGTTCTCCCTCTGAGAAACTTTAACCATCCGTTCAATTTCTTGATAACTCCTGGCCAAATAGTTTGGCATCTTTTCTCCTGAGCCTGATTCTGGGAGGTGATTTGAAACCCCATCCTTCCTTCAAACTTTTCAAAGTATCTATCCCTCCTGAGCTTGGTTCTTATTAAAACTCAAGGGTTCTAGGGAATCCTGCACGCACTCCTTGTGGCCTTCATGATAATCACTAATTATCTGATGTCTTCCTCTTCTACGCACTACCTGCAACAAAAATCCTTCAACCACTCGCTTGGGTTGGAAAAGTATAAGAATTCAACCTGCCTGCACACTCCTTGAATGGCTCTATGCTATACTCACACTTCTACTGGTATGAGAACAACGATATCTCTCCTCATCTTTTCTGAGGTAAAACTTAGAGTCTTGTCAACGCAGTCTTTCTGGACCTTCATTGCACACCTTGCAGGAATTTCTCAGGACAAGAAACAATTGAAACTCATACTCTCCCTCTCACGGACTTCATACATTCAAAATGAAATCACACACATAAGCATTGAAACAAATTCATAACATAGCATATAAGAAAACTGTAAACATACCATTCGATAGATGAAAACAATAACCATCAATACACCATGAAATTGAATCAAATATTTCATATATTAATTCAAGTCCTCCTTTACATGGGTTCCATAGAAACAACTATCTTCTTATACAACATCTACAATCTTTGTTCTTCCCTATTCTCCTATTCTATTTCTTTTAAATTCTAATTCTTACAATGATAATAATAATACAATACAATACATACGAGGGAGATTTATAGAGTTTTTCCTTCTACAGGTCAAGCTATCTAATCGAATTAAAGAATACAACTACTTTACATTTATTACATTAAATTCCTCTAGCCAACAGATGAGAGCGAACTCTCAATAGCTGTGTTACAATCCCCAAAACATTTAAGAACAATACATCTCTTTATATATTACATTAATGTTCCTCTTTTGAAATTTGAATGTCTTCAAAATGCACACGGATGCATATCTAGTTGTCCTCCTCTTGTGCACTCTTTCTTTCTTTCTGATGCTCCTGCATCATACTCCTCTAGATGAAAAATTAATGAACTCTTGTTCATGAGCTCCCGCACTGTCTGTCCATGTTTCTGGATGTTTGCCTCTCTTTCCCAACTGGAATCCTTAATTGGTTGTCCTTTCCATTTTACCAAATATTCAAAATATATCCTTCTCTGGGTTTTCTTGCTAACTCTCTAATCAATGATCTTTTCCATCTGCGGATTTTTAGCTACAGGCATCCGTCTGACCCACTGAACTTCCTTCTGTTGTTATGTTTCTCTCGCTTCATATTCTCTGTAAGGATACACATATTCTATGTTGAATATGGTTGGTATTCCCACACCATCTGACAATTCTATCTCATAAGAATTTGCCTCAAATTTCCTCAAAATCTTACACGACCCTATGTTTTTCATCTTCAGTTTATTATATGTTCCCCTTGGGAACCTTTATTTTCTCAAATGTGCTAAAAACAAATCTCCCACTTCAAATTGAAGCTCTCTTTTGTGCTGATCGGATCTGCGCTTATATTCCTGGTTGGAATTATGCAACCACTCTCTAACTCTATTGTGGAGCTCTTACATCTCTGCTGCAAAATTTTCTGCTCCATCACTTTTGAACTAGCTCTGCTCTAAGTCTCTCAACTCAGATACCCCTCTCAGCTTCATTCCATATATTATTTGGAATGGGCTCTGTCTTGTGCTCCTGTTAGGTGAGTTGTTATATGCAAATTCCACTTGTGACAAAATCTGTTCCCACTGACTATGATGTTCATCTACTAAACTCCTCAACAAATCTCCCAAACTTCAATTTACTACCTCAGTCTATCCATCCATCTGAGGGTGATATGCTAAGATAAAAGATAAATTTGTTCCCATCTTCTTCCATAGTGTCCTCCAGAAATGACCAACAAATTTGGTATCTCTGTCTGAAACAATACTCTTGGGTAAACCATGAAGTCGAACAACTTCTTTGAAAAACAAATTTGCAATGTGTGTTGCATCACTAGTTTTCTGACATGGAATGAAATGTGCCATTTTGGAAAATTTGTCAACCACCACGAATATGGAATCACAACCCCTATGCATCCTTGGTAGTCCTAACACAAAATCCATGCTTAATGTGTCCCATGGCCTCTCTGGTATCGGCAATGGTTGATACAATCCTGTATTCTGTCATTTCCCCTTTGCGTGCTAGAAAATTTTACATTTGTTGACAAATTTGTTGACATATTTTCTCATCCCTCACCAATAATACAAGTTGTTCAGTTGCGCAAACGTCTTGTCATGGCCGAAATGTCCAGCTAATCCCCCACTATGTTTTTCCTTTAAAAGGTTTTCTCTCATAGAACTCTTCGGGATACACAACTGACTTCCTTTGAATAATAATCCATCCTGGCTCAGGTATTCAATTCATTGGCTTCTGTTTCTTAGAGCATGATTTTCACATGATTCATAAGCGTCCTTGAAATCTGAATCATCTATGTACATTTCCTTAAGGCTATCAAAACCTAAGGTCTTCACACGAAACTCCTGTAGAATCAAACATTTCTTGCTCAATGCATCAACAACCTTGTTAGCAGTTCCAGAAATGTGCTTTATAACAAAAGTGAAGTTTTGCATAAATTCAACCCATTTTTCATGTTTTTGGTTCAATTTTTCCTGTTTGGTTACGAATTGTAAAGCATGGTTGTTGTTATACAAAACGAACTCTTTCAGAACCAAGTATTGTTTCCATTTATTCAAGGCTTGTATGAATGCATAAAACTCTTTATCATACATGGAATATTTCATCTTGGTCTTGTTCAGCTTCTCACTGAAGTATGCAATCAGTCTATTATCTTGACTTAAGACTGCTCCAACTACAAATCCACTTGCGTCACATCTGACTTGAAATGTTTTACTAAAATATGGCAAAACCAGAACTGGCTGTTCAGTTATTTTTTCCTTCAAAAACTTAAAACTTTTCTTCGCTTCCTATGTCCAATGAAAAGATTTATGTCTTTTCTTGAATGTGTCCATCATTGGTGCACTAATCCCACTAATTTTTTTTATGAACTTCCAGTAAAAAATTGCTAGTCCATGGAAGCTTCTGACTTCAAATATATTCTTTGGCGATGGCCATTATTTGGTTTCTTTCACCTTTTCTGGATCCATCTTGAACTCATTCGAAGAGATCACAAAACCCAAGTAAATGAGTTCTTTCTTCATGAAAGACGACTTCTTCAGATTTATCAGCAACTTCTCTTGTTGCAACCTCCTCATCACTAGATTTAAATGTCTCAAGTGTTATTCCTCAGTCTTACTGAAGATCAGTATATCATCAAGATACACAATTACAAACTTTACAATGAAATCTTTCAAGACTTCGTTCATCAATATCATGAATGTACTTGGCGCATTCGTCAAACCAAATGACATGAAAATCCATTCATACAGTCCTTCATTCATCTTGAATGTTGTATTTCATTTAACACCTTCCCTCATTCTAATCTGATGATACCCTCTTTTCAAATCAATTTTTGAAAAAAAAAAATTCTCCACTCCAGCAATCCATCAAGTCATCCATTATGGGTAAAGGAAATCTATATTTGATGGTGATTTTTTTTGTATCCCTCGAGTCTATACACATTCTCCATCCACCATCTTTCTTTGGACTCAACATTATTGGCACAACGCATGGACTCAAGCTTTCTCTAATCAACCCTTTGTCCATTAAATCCTGGACTTGCTTCTTAACTTCTTCATTATCCTGCGGCGTCAATCTATACGTTGATTTGTTTGGTAAACTCGCTCCTAGTATAAGGCCAATATGATGGCTTATACTTCTGATGGGTGGAAATGAACAAGGTAAATGATCCACCACTATATCAACGAAATTCTCCAACAATTCCTGAATCTCCTCAGGTAGATCATCTATTGAAGTACTAGTCAAAATGACTCTAGGTTTCCTAAACAAAACAAACTGCATGTCTTCTCCCTTCTTAACTTCATCCAGAAGTTCCTTCCCACTCATGAGAAGCATAGTGTTACTCATTTCTTCTTTCACCTTCTTGTCTTCAATCAACAACAACATATGCATCCTACCATTCTTTTCTAAGGTATAGGTGTTTTTTCTTCCATCATGAGTAACATTTCTGTCATATTGCCACGGTCTCCCCAAAAAAATATGACAGACATCCATAGGAATGACATCACATAAGTACACGTATTTTTAACCTCCTATCTTGAATTCATCTAAACATTGTTTAGTGACTGTTACCTAATGTCCCTTTTGCAACCACAAGACTTTGTATGGGCTTGGATGTGCAACTGTCTCTAATTCCATCTTTTCCACCATCTCTATGGATACTAGATTATCTGTGCTCCCACTATCCACTATTACATTTCATACCCTATCCTTGGTATTGCAATAAGTTCTGAACAAACTGTTCCTCTAGATTGGATTCTCCATCTCCTTCTCTGGTTTCAAGATAATTTTCCTCATAATTAAGGATATTCCTCCTTCTGCATCTTCTGCCCCAAAATTTCATTGTTGTGCTTCTAAAATGTGAGCTTCACCTCCTCCATCTCTTTTTCTATCAGGACATTCAAAAGGTTTGTGTCTGATCTTTCCACAGACAAAACACTTTTTTTCACCTCCTCTACCTCTTCCTCTTCCTCTTGATCATGGAAAAGTGTTCTTATCGACATATTATCTTCCCTGTGAACTTCCTCCTCTTTCTGGGTGATTATGAGGCTTCTTTTCTTCATATTTGGGCTTCTTTACCCTGCCTTGGGCAATTGCTTTGCCTCTGCTCTGACTTCTACATCTACCCCTTTGACCTTTCTTTCTAGCCAACTTTTCTTCTGCCTTCAAAGCAATTTGATACGGATATTCTACATTCCTGATTGGTATCATGCTCATCTCATCCTGAATTTCATATCTCAGACCATTCATATATCTGACAACCTTTTCATCATCACTCTCATGATGACCTACTCTAATATTTATCTAGTAAAATTCTTCAATGTATTCCTTCGCTTTCATCCCCCTTTGTCTCAAATTATTCATTCTTCGAAACAGATTAATTTGGTAATCTCTGGGTATGAATTTGGCTTTCATTTTCACTACCATCCTGTCCTAGATTTTAATTCTTTTTTTTCCTTTGCAACACCTATCAGCCTGCAGTTCATCCCACCACAGTGTTGCATGCCCTTTAAGTCTAGTGAAAACATGTTTTAATTTCTTATCATCTTCGATATCTTCATAATCGAAGTACTTATCCAGAGCTCTAAACCAATCTAGAAGCTCCTCAACATCTAAGTTGCCTTCATACATTGGGATGTCCATTTTTTCTCTGGCACCGATTCTTGCAACAACTCTAAATAGGCATTCCTCTGCAACATATTCGACTGCAACTTCCTCTTCATCGGGTCTAGCTTCATTCTCATTCTCGGATTCATTGACATCTCCAACATCAGTTTTCCTTTTTTGTGTTGTCTCCATAGCATCTAATCAAGCCCAAAGTTCTCTCATTTCCCTTTCCACAGCTGGATCAAGCATAGCTCTCTCTTGACGTCTTCTTGGTGGCATTTTTGTAATCTACTCTCTGCTACAGAAATTCAAAATCTGAGCTCTGATACCACCTGACACAACACCCCTACCTCAGCAGGTTCTTCTTGGCCTCCCGGTCTAAGGATCGTTCTTAATCTCCCTTTGAGTCGAAATGACTCTTTGATTCCTCATTGGAATCTTCACACTTATAACCATAGGTCCTTCTTAGGAGTTAAACCTGTGCTAACAAGGACTAGGAAAAAACTCTTACCCACGTGATTGCTGGCACAACCACTGACTTAGCTCGAAAAGGTATTTCATATTTCATGACTTCGTGATTTTTGATGTGAGTCCCTTTGACTTGTTCGACCCCCGAAACCCCAAAAAGGGATAACGGTTCTTTAGCTCCTCCCTTAAATTCTCTTGATGTGACCCTCTATCATAACCTGGGGCCCGACTTTCGAGCGCATCGGGATTTTGTGATTCAGTAGTTCATGATGCAACATTCCTCCTTTTCCCTGAAGTCCGAACTCATGAATTATTTTCTATGGATCGACGGTCCAAATTCATCTATGATCTGATGGTCTAGATCCTGCCGATATTTCACATATTGGAATCTCACGACTCTTGACTCCAAGTCACAACTCTCTCCACACTTTTGAATTCTAAAATGCCTAAATTCCAAGCACTAGATCAACAAATCTTGTTGATCCATATCTGATGGCTATTATCCCTCCTGAGATTACGAATGCTTAAGGACTCTCTCCTTAACCCTTCCACTGATCTTCTAGATCCAACGGTCCATAGAAAAGCAGTAGTTCTCCCTTCAAGAAACTTCAACCGTCCGTTCAATTTCTTGATAACTCCTGGCCATATAGCTTGTCATCTTTTCTCCTGATCTTGATTTTGCTAGGTGATTTCAAACTCTGTCCTTCCTTCAAACTCTTTGAAATCTCTATCCCTCCTAAGCTTGGTTCTTATTAAAACTCAAGGGTTCTAGGGAATCCTACATGCACTCCTTGCGGCCTTCACAATAATCACTGATTATCTGACGTATTCCTCTTCTGCGCACTCCCTACACCAGAAATCCTTCAACCACTTGCTTGGGTTGGAAAATTATAAGACTTCAACCTTCCTACGCACTCCTTGCACGACTCTATGCTATACTCTCACTTCTACTAGTATGAGAACAATGATATCTCTCCTGAGATTTTCTGAGGTAAAACTCAGTCTTATCAATGCACTCTTTACGGACATTCATTGCACTCCTTGTAGGAATTTCTTAGGACAAGAAACAATTGAAACTCATACTCTCCCTCTCATGGACTTCATACATTCATCATGAAATCACACACATAAGCATTGAAACAAATGCATAACAGAGAATATAAGAAAACTGTAAACATACCATTCAATAGATGCAAACAATAATCATCAATACACCATGAAATTGAATTAAAGATTTCATATATTAATTCAAGTTCTCCTGTACATGGGTTCCATAGCAACAACTATATGATTATACAACTTCTACAATCTTTGTTATTCCCTATTCTCCTATTCTCTTGCTCTACAACTCTAATTATTACAATGAGAATAATAATATAATACAATACATACGAGGGATCTTTCTAGAGTTTTCGCTTCTACAGATCAAGATATCTAATCGAATTAAAGACTACAACTACTTTACATTTATTACATTAAATTCCTCCAACCAATAGATGAGAGAGAATGCTCAAGATATTTGTTACAATCCCCAAAACATTTAAGAACAATACATCTCTTCAGATATTACATTAATGATCCTCTTTTGACCTTTGAATGTCTTCAAAATGCGCATTGGTGCATATCTAGCTATCCTCCTCTTGTGCATGCTTTCTTGCTGATGATGCTCTTGCATCATCATGGCTAATGGCCTACTCCTCGGTAACATCGCCTCCCATGGAAACATCTCATGCAATAGGCGGTAGAAGTGACTTTGTGAACCAAACTACCACTAGTTGGTCAAGAATAATGGCTTTTATAATACATCTATTCCTCCTCCATTCATGGATGTGATCAAAGATGTGGGTGGAGGTGGATTGTTTTAACGACATCAAAATCTCAGTACCAGTATCATACTGGACTGGAAATTGGAAGTGAGTGAGAAAATCCATGGAAAGGGAATTTAAGTCACCAAAAGTGTATTATGTCAACTCAATATACCAATTCATTGTTGAACCCATACAAGTTCGTTGGAAAAGATGCAACCTAATGGAATCATCCATCAAGGAGTTGGAGGAACACCATAGATGGAAGGTCATAACATGGGTTTTGGGGTAGTATTGGGGATTACCTTCTAATTTAGGAATGTCGGAAGAAAATTTGTGAGGGGTGGGTGGCCAGAAAGGTTGATGTCGAATAGGGTAATTGGTCAATCATGATAAATCAAGCAAGTATAGGGTATCTAGGAATGGTGATTATCGGTTGACTTGTGGGTTCAAGTAATAGGGATGTGGCATGACCTGAACATCGGTGGGACCCTGAATGGTGGAAAAATCCCCCCCCCCCCCATGAATTGTTGGGGTTGGGGTTGTATAGGTTGGGATGATCCTCCTGTTAACGCTCTGTAAATTCCTAGAGGTTGTCAAGGGTAGAAAAAATTTAGCAGAGGCAACTTACCCAACCACTTCGAAATTGGGATCTAGCCTTGCCAGTTTCAGAGAGGGATCTCTCTATATGATTTAGATATGTTTGAGTTTTAGATATTAGGCTAGTTGAAATAATAAGAGTGTGTTGTTTTGTTTTATAAAGATGGTTGAAATATGGTTTTACACATCCATTATGCTATGGGGTCTGTTTTAAGGATTGAGATCAGATACACATTTTATTAGACTTCTTCACAGGGAAAGGTAATGAAAATGATGGATCCTTTAGAATTAAAGTGATGGGAAGGCAAAAACAAGTGAGATAGTCAATCACAAAAAGAAGCATTTAAGAATTCCTTTATTATAATATTAGAATAATAACATTCAGATCTTTAAAATACAGAAACAGAGTATTCGAGATAAATTATGCACTTAAACTTCTTTTAAATGAGCATATATAGAAAAAAGAATGATAACAAAGTAAGATAAACAATTTAACAAATAAAAGTAAACATCACCAACATAAACACACAGGAATCCTGTGAATTGTCCTTTTATTACTGGTAGATCTCTTCAAAAATATTACAGATACAACTTGCTTGGGCATAAATATCAACCCTCAATACTTCGAAGTCTGAAGTATTTATAGAAAAAATTACAATTGATCCTGTCATTAATGATCAAGATATGGTGGAGAGAAAATATAACTAACTAGATTACAAATTACAAAAACGTAGGAATGATAAATGATCCTTGAATCCTTGATGTTGATTCTGAGAAAATGGTTGGTGATTCATCTTTGACTTGACTATGATTGTTTGATATGATAACTCGAATGTACACCTCATCACTACTTGATCAGAGAAAACAGGTCATCCCATATCTTTTGACTAGGGATGGTAACTTTGAGTAACATTCGGTATACTTCATCCATATCTGTGTACTTGGTGATGGTAGGATTGTTGATGAAGATGTGCTTGATCTCATGTTGAATTCTTAGGTCCAACTACAAAGTCTCTAAAAATTCCTTGCCAGTAATGTTTCCCTTTATCCCTACAAACTTGGAGCCATCTTTTGCCACTGTGAGGATATTTTGTTTGTATTCTAAGAGGGTAATCAACTTATCATTGATCACGAACAAACCTTGGAGCCGTTTCTTATGTAGTGAATCCATTTTTCTAAAAACAAATTGAACTCCAATGTCCATTGTTTCAGATATTTCTTCAAGTTGCATCATTAACCCTCTCTTGGTCAAAACTTTCTTGACCTCTAGGAGAGTTTTTGTCCTATCCTCAATCTCCAAGGCCTCTAACTCCTCTCTTGTTTTAGAATTCAAGAATCTGATGATCTCATTTGCCTATGTAGGCCTTTCTCCCAATTCTTCTCTTATCTTATCAATGGCTTGTCTGCTTCTCTGCACGAATTCATGTTGCTCAAACATAATCTGTATGAGTGGCCAAATCTCTGTCATGGATTTGCATATGTTCATACAAATATTTTCCTTGGCTTCTGACAATGTCTTAGCCATGACTGTCTCTTTCTACAACTTTTTAAGTTCCTTCTTGAGACTCTGAGACTTGTGCATCTTAGTGTTATAAATTGATTGAAAAGTGGACTTTAGCTGTTGAAGGTTATTGATCTCATCATGCAATATTTTGATTCCCTGTTCCTATAGAGACATGTCTTGCATGGACTTTGCCAATTTTTATGAATCATTTGTGGTTGTTATTGAGGTGACTACTGGAATTTCCCCTGTGGTGGCTTTTGTTGTTGTACTAATACCTGTGATGGGAACTGCATTCAATGGGATGACTGCCATTGGTACATTCTTCTCTTTTTGTTTAAATAGCTTCTCCAGCTCGACTTCCATCTCCTTAATCTGTGCATTCTGCTCCATGGTTAATTTCAACATTTCCTCTTTATGGCCTTTAGTCTCAGCCATTTCCTTCGCCCATGGATCTTTTGTAGAAGGAATTTTCAATTGTTTCCTCAGAGAGGCTATGTTAGCATTCTTCTTCTTGAGGAGTTTTTCTGTTGCTTTCACATTTGATGGATCATATCCAATCTTGAGTACTAGTTCCTTCAGAGATTTTATCTTGTTATATTTTGCCAAAGAGGACACTTTCTCCAGCTTCAATTGTGTCTGGACATTGTTCAAGGAAAGTTGCAAATTCGCAGTAGGCATGGAGGTATTGGCCAGGGTGGAGAAAATCATTTCTCCATTCTATCTATGCATATCCACCTGATCAGCTAGATGCACCTCTTTGATATCAAAATCAAATGTTGAAATTTTATAATCAGAAATTGTTTTGGGTTGAGACACGTGTGCCTGCAAGTATGCCATGTGCATCCTCCCTTTTTCTGTGTCAAAATAAAAGAGAAACCTATGATGGTTTGTAAATGTTTTCTTCCATAATTGAGCATAGGTACTATTAGTCAACATCTCATTTTTCTTCTTGATTAAGTTATACTTCTCAAAAATATTGAGTCATGTAGACTCCTGTGAGGATTTGGTTGTTAATGTTTTATCAGTCTACTTCTTTGATGAGGAAGTGGACATCATTTGTTGGATTCCTAAGATAAGTGGTGAATGTTATCCCTCCATTACTATGGTGGACTAAGTCTCTTCTCCTCCTGACCTGTCAGGAGTATGACTAGTTTTGGGCCTCTTTCTGTAAACCTGGAAGTCTTCTGCTGAGACCTCTGTAACTGAGGGAGATACTTCTTTCCTGGGCCTCTTCTCTACTGGTACCTGTGGAGTTATAGTTTTTGAAATGATGGAAGGAGAAAACTATTGTTCAGTGTCACTTAGGGTGTTCTCCTCCCACTCTATTTGGTTCATGAATTTCTCTATCTCTGGTTTAGGCACATGAGCATAGGGGAAAATTATGTTCTTTAATCTGGTTTTTGCAATGATTCAACATGGATCACAGTGCCATGGAAAACTGGTACTGAATTTCACTTCTAGTAACAATTTGTTTGCTTCTTCTCCCACAACTTTGTTGTTGCAGTTGAAGGGACCTATCTGACCTTTGATCCCAAGCTATTTTTTTTTCTTAAAAGACACAAAATGAATGTCATTTGAATTAATCATCTGCCTGATATATTCTAGAGAGAATATTCAGACAGGAAAATATTTGGGCAGCTTGTAAGGGGGAAATTCACATCTGTAAACTGTGATCTTTGTGTCATCTTGATACAAGTACCAATCACCTGTTTTAGCAAGGTCTGATAAATGTAGGATCCTTTGAATTTGTTCATTTATCCTGGGTTATTTTCGTCCACTTAACATGCTTACCACTGGGTGGTAAAACTGATCGATGAACTGCTTAAACTTGAACTCATATGAGTTCTTTCTCAATAACGATGTCTAGGAGGTGACAGGTTGAGGATTACCATCTTGGTCTAGTTTCTCCATGGGGAAGGAGCACTTCTCTTCTTGGAAAAATATGAACATGTATGCCAATATTGAGGAATATCGGAACATGCCCTATGTATAAAACTTCAAGTGTTTCTCATGAATGTTGTTGGCCATAAACTGGCTGAAATTGAAATGTGTAGTGGCCTTCTCTTCGGTGGATAAAATGGATAGAAAACCCAGGATGGGTTCATCTATCCACTCATATCAATAATATCCGAGCAGACATCATAGGGAAGAAATAACTTGGTTACCTTTCTCTGAGAAAATGGAGGAATGGTATGGGGGATTTTTCTTGGGTAACTGGGCACTTTCAAGGAGGAAAAGATGAAATATTTGTGCTCTCTATGGGAAGGACAAATTTTGGTACATCTTGGTCAAGATTTTGATGGAAAAAGAGGTAAGGGAGTCGGATTTGAGTATCTGCATCATCTAGTCTATTGTTTCTAGGGAAATGGTGAAAAGGGTCTCTCAAGATGATGAAACAATGGCTCTCTGACTAGGGAGATAGTGTTGCTGGAATTTGAGAGTGAACTCAGGGAAATGGTAAATTTGAGGGAAAAGATAAAATGGTATATTGGACTCCCAGAGTCCAATCTCATTGCTCTGGTCCAGAAAGGTATCTCTGAGCCATAAGTGCAATTCGAAGAAGTCAAATTCGCACTTCGGCTCTGTAATTAGGTAGTCTTTATCAGATAGAGGTGTTTGATTCAGGTCGACAGGAGGTGGGAGGAACAAATTGTCTTTGATCTCTAAGGATTTGGATTTGGGCGCCATTGATCCAACTGATACCTACAAAAAAGGATTCTTAGCTGCATTTACCAGACGTTAATGGTGTATGTTGATTGAAGAGAATGGTGAAAAAGGTAGATTTGGATGTGGCTGGATCATGAACAACGTGACATGGCGAAAAAAAGGGATTAAGAGGTTGAATAGATGATCGTTGGGAAGTGGATGACGAGTCGGTTGGATAATGGTCATGGTTGCCCGCATTGATTGGACACCGGGTATCTTGGGGATGAGGTGCAGGGTAATAAATGGGTAACGGGTGTATGGAGGTGATGTGGAGGGTAGTGAGTGTATGACAAGTGGATGGAATGTGAGGGGCGACAAGTGAGTGGGGGATGGTATGTCGGGATAGTACTGGAAAATGACGTATAGGTAGGGGTAGTGGAGTATGACGTCAGAGCGTGAAGGTGGTAAGGAAGGGTGGTTTGGTGGTTTTCTTGAATGGGGGGGTAGGCAGTAAGTGGTAA
>ML778234.1:2393484-2411036 GCA_009831015.1 Picea engelmannii | reverse complement strand
ACTTCATGTTTGTTTGATTGAAATGAAAACCTACTAACCTATGCCCTACTCTAATCACCTAGCAACATTAACCCATATTAGATTGTTGGGCTAAAGCATTACTCTAACCTAGGAGATTTGATCAAGTTTAAACTATTTGATCAAATTTATTCACTAACCTATCTATCTTGGATAAGATTAGACTGTTTAGCCAAGTTTATTCACTAACCTATCTATCTTGGCTAAGATTAGACTGTTTAGCCAAGTTTATTCACTAACCTATCTGCATAAATTCAAAGGACTTGACCATGGTTAGACAATATGAATCAAGTCATTCTTATGTCATGAGGTTTTATCATTTTTCTTTTCATACCCTCTTTTATTCTTTTCTTTTTCTTTTTGTTTCTTTCTTTTTGTTTCTTTTCTTTTTGTTTCTTTTTCTTTCTTTTGTAAATCATTTGCAAAATGAAATATTATTTACAACAAAAAATACAACTAGAGGGAAAATTTTCTAGTCACTAGTTGATCCTATGAAACATAGGGTTATAATAGTGGCTCCACCTGGGGATGGTGCTCTCCTTGTGAGGTGCCAAGAACCTACTACCTGATGTTTTGAAAAATCTTCTCCAGTGCTTCTTCTGCAACTTGATTTTTTTTATTTTGAAAATATGGTGGCATTGGTCAGTGCCTTAGGGCCTTCTCTTCGGGCTTCAACCATATGATCAACAACACCCACACACAACCTGAAAGTAAAAGAAAATGGTTTGTACAATGAGGTGGAAGGTTGAAAATATTTATTCCTGTGGAACATATTGTTTAAGAATCCTTCCATTTATGGGTCTTCCTGGCAGATATTCTCCTTCACTATCCCCTTAATACCCCAAGGACATGCCCCAATTGCATTATTAATTGTAATTATGTTTTATAGGCTGGTGAGCCAAGTTTATATAAGTTGGTGGGCTTATGTGATTATTAGGCCCGAGAGCCTAAGTGTTGAAGGCTAAGAGCCTGATTTTTGTACATGTAATGATGCACATTATTAATATAAAAACATCTCTGCATGTGGACCCACCACGATGAATGAGTAATGGGGGACTAAGTTTCCACAAAGTCTAGGTAAGGGAGAAGGGTTTGAAAGGTTGGAAGAGGGGCTAAGCTTGAGGGCTTAAGTTCTAGAGATCATAATTTATTATTATTCCAAAGTGGTGTGAAAGGTATGTTTTTGTCCTAAGTCCTGGGAGGGGCAGCGCATATAGCTCCAACGTGTGTAAAAGGGAATGCATGCAGCTCCAAGAAGACAAGTGTAAACCTAGGTGCATGTGGTTAAAGGATAAAGCGTCAGCTGAGTTTGGGTTCCTCATCCTCCATTCTGTCGTCAGTTGTCTGAAACCAGGAATCTCGTTTGACCTCTTCATGCATACCCTCACGCAAATATAAAACCCGAGGCCCGTGTTGTTTTCTTGAGAAGTCGATACACCCTCTGTTAAACCCGTTTAGTATGTGTTCAACCTCTGTGTGGATTGCTTGTCACACATCCCAAAAACTAGATCCGTGAGTCTGTCCTGTATTGCTGGTTGGGAAAACCGAATGTTTTGTAACTGCTAAGCCTTGTTATGCCATAGTGTCTGTCTTTTACTAGTTTTGGGAAGCTCGTGTCTGTGTTCCCTGTGGACTGTTGTGGTCACACGTTTCTTGACTGCATGTGGATTTTTGGCTAGTGTATGTTCATGTTGAGCCTCGTGGTTTCCCGAATGCGTTGGAAACCAAGTTGAAGGAAATAGGTTGTCGGGCTTGTGTGTAACAATCTCTCTAGGTGAGGGAGGTGGTTGTGGTTGAAGAGGTAGGTTTCCAAGACTGTGAGAAACTCTTTCCAGGTGATAGAGTGAACAGAGGAAGTGAGAACTCCTATAAGGGGTCATGTAGCTACCATAGAGTTTGAAGAATTCTGGTCTGGTCTATTGCTGAAGCCCAAGGCAAGGGAGGTTTAGCAGTGGATGGACTATCCAGGTGACAGTGAAGGTGTATACTCATGGGGTTGGATAGGCATGTGGGGAATGAGGGTCTATGAGAAGTGGGCATAAGTGACTCTTGAGAGAGAATCCTTCCTCTATAACTGTGTGTCTTCCCATTGGCCTTGCCTAGCCTAGGATTTCATGCCTAGTGGAGCTTAGTCCCAGCTCGGGGGTGACCTACTATTGAGAGTGATGAGCAACACAGTCTAAGGCTAGGAATTTCGTGGAGGGTCTGCATATAGTTGGTGGAATTACCACAATTTTAAAGATAAGTATTAGTTTGTCCTTAATATTATGTTTTGCATGCCTGTGATTCTTATATGTTATCACGTATTCTATTGCGCATATGAGATTATTGTTAATTTCCTTGATGATGTATATTAGCAGTAATCATGTGCTTACTTTGTATTTTTCGGTTAAATCTGTTAATTAGATTTAATATGCATGTTATATATATAAGTATGAGAATGTTCCACGTAGTAGCGTTGCTCGACAAGTGGATTGATGGTCGTGGATGTTACAACATGGTATCAGAGCTCGAAAGGCTAAGCAAGGGTCATGTTTGGTAGAATTGTCAGCCTGTTGCTGGCCAGGGATGTTACATTATGGTATTAGAGCCAAGGTTACAACACCGAGCCTGGATGGGCCATGTTAGTGGAAGTTGAAGAAAGAGTTTCAGAAAGAATTGTTGTCAAAGTAGACAAAATTTGAGTTCTAACCCAAGGTTTCAATGCTGAGCTTGAATGGGCCGGATAAGTGGTCATTGGACCTAAAATTTCAGGTGGAAATTGTGTTTGGAAGAACCAGTTTTTGGACCCTAGAATGTTTCGGAGAGGCAAGGAGTTACTTGGTTGTGCTACGAAGATCAGGAGGTGTAGCACTATTATAAAACCGTACCTAGTGTGGTATATGGCCACAAGGAGAGAGAGATCTCAACACCATAAGTGTTGGAGTCATAGGATATATTCGGGAGGAAAGGAGATCCCTCACGACCGTCAGATATGGAGAAGGTGCAAGAGAGTTATCCTCGAAACCTTTCGGGGTTTTGACTATCAGGAGAAACGAGGTGTGATGATGAACGAACTCTTGATACCTGAAAATCCGAAATCACGAGAAAAATATACACTGTAAATCGGAGGATGAAAACTTAACCGTTGGATCGAGAAGAAGGTACATCATAATCTTAGAATTTCGATAATCAGAAGAAACGAGATGTGAAGATACATGAACTCCCGATGCCCGAAACTCCAAAATGAAAAGCGAGCAGGGTGCGACCCGATGAAGTCGTCTAAGGTTATGTGTACCTTCCTGGATGTGCCATGTGACACCTCCTTAGTTGGTGAAATATGTACTACGTGGGCCCAGAGGGTACAGTAGATCAGAATTTCGGATGTTGAGAGATTGGGAGGAAGCAGGTGTGGGAACTCCCAAGGTCCGAAGTTTTGAGGTCCCGAGGTTCCGAGACCCGAAGTTCTGAAGTCTCGAAGTCCCAAGGTCCAAAGTCCCGAAGTCCCGAAAACTTCAAAGACGGAAAGACCACAGTGGATTTTAGTCGCTCGATGATGGGTAAATGTGGACCATTGATCCACTTGACTTCGCGAGTTCGATACTCAGAACTATGAGATAAAGTATTGTGAGTTCTTTGAAATCTCCGAAGGGAAAAATCTCGAGTAGCACCTAGTAGTCTAGAGGTTGGTCACAACCCGTGATCATGCGGGTTGGGATCTGAGATAGGGGGCTATCACCAAAAAGTTACAGAGCCAAGCAAAGCTCAGAAGATTCATGAGATCGAAACATTTTCTTAATCGGATTGGTTTTGAATGTGTGAAATTTGTTAAGGAGACATGGCCTGACAATTCTGGTTGTCTGCACATTATGATTGTAGATGTTGATGAGTGTCAGAACCGATTAGAATTACCACAGAGTGAGAAGAAATGGAAGAGGTGTGGATTGCCTCCAGTTCAGAGAACGAAAGAGAAGGAATGGACATCCACTTGGGAATTGAAGGATCGAACTCCAATGGGAAAAAAAAGAAGTTGGATAAGGAAGGTGACTCGAGCAGAACAGGGAGTCACCAAACTTATGAGGGGAGAATATCAAGGAGTGATGAAAGACACCATCATCACTCCAAAAGTCACTCTAAGAGAATGACAAACATTAGTTCAAGCCCATCTCTTACCAAAAATCATAGGAGATCTAGAGTGCATGAACTAAAGGGAGAAATGAATAAGATTAAGCCTCCTACGCTTGATGGAGAACATAAGAAGGAGGAAGATGACGAAACATGGTTGCTTGGCATGAGGAAATATTTCCAAATGCATAATTATTCCTCTCATGCAGAAGGAAGAGTTGCAATGTATCAACTGAAGGGAAATACATCCATGTGGTGGGATCAGCTTGTGCAGGTGCAACACATTAGAGATAAAGATATCACTTGGAAAGAATTCAAGAGGTGTTTCAGGAAGAAGTGTTTGACGAAGAGATATTATGACAGAAAGATGAAAGATTTCTTTGAACTCAAGCTGGGCATCATGACCATTGATGAGTATGAACGTAGGTTTCTGGAATTGCTAAAGTATGTTTCATTCATCAAGGAAGAGATTATCAATATTTAGAGGTATCTAAGTGGATTTCCACCTTCCATTAGTGACAAGATTCAATATGATGACCCAAAAACCATGGAAGAAACGATAAGGAGGGTGAAATGTTTATATGAAAAACAACAAGAAAATCCTACCTTCCAGAAGGCTTGGGAAGAAAATAAGAATTTCAAGAAAGAGCGGAGGCAGAAAGGAACGAAGCCATCCTTTTTCAGAAACAGTCCTCGGGGATAGCCATCTTTTAGAGAACCCAGAAAGGATGAAGTGGGTGGACAAATGCCAAGACAGACACCTATGGATTGTTGGGGTTGTAAAGGAAACAATAGGTATAGACATTACCCCCACCGAAATGATAAAGCAAGAGCCATCCACAATGTTCAGCAGGATGAAACAATGGAGGACATGGGAAGTAGAATTCCAAGGATCTATGCGGCCCTGGACAACAAGCAAGATGAATTTCGGTCGCACATGATTGAAGTGGAAGGTATGATTAACAACCATGATTTTACTATTTTAATTGAGTTAGGGGCTATCCATAGTTATATATATTCTAGAGTGGTCAAAAGTTTTCGTTTATCAAGAAGAAAACATTAAAAATCTTGGTTAGTGCAGCTGGCTATAGGAACCAAGAGGAAAGTCACTGAGTTGGTTAAGTCCTGTCCAGTGGACATGAATGGACTGAGCACAAAGGCTAAATTGAACATTTTTCCTTTAGAATCTTATGATTGTTTAATTGGGATGGACTGGTTGGACCAACACCATGCCATCCTGGACTGTCGTAATAAGAAATTCACTTTCCTGGATGAGGAACGGAATTGGAAAATAGTCCAAGTAATTCCCAGAGTTGTTGCTATCATAGAAATCTCAGCAATGCAGATGAAGAAGTGATAAAAAAAAGGATGTCAATTATTTGCATCCCATGTAGAGGAAACACCTAAGGATAAGGTGTCAAACATCAAATAAAATGTGGTACTAAAGGATTTTGAAGATATATTTTAGGAGATACTCGGACTACCTCCGAAAAGAGATATTGACATTTCTATAAATTTGATGCCTGGAGCAACTCCAGTATTGAAAGATCCTTACAGAATGAGTATGCCGAAGGTGAAAGAACTACAAATGCAGAATGAGGAGCTCCTAAGGAAGGGGTATATATTCCCAATCATGTCACCTTGGTGTGCCCTAGTCCTATTCGTGAAGAAGAAGGACGGGACACTGAGATTGTGTATAGATTTCAAACAATTGAACAAGGTAACGGTAAAGAACAAGTATCCTCTGTTGAGGATTGATGAACTCTTCAATCATTTGAAGGATGTGAATATGTTTTTGAATATATACCTCAGGTAGGGATATCACCAGGTAAGGATAAAAGATGAAGACATCAACAATAACGCCTTTAGAACAAGCTATGGTCATTATGAGTTCACAGTGGTGTCGTCTGGGTTGTCAAACGCACCTGATGTTTTTATGTGTCTGATGAATGGTGTGTTCAGGAACTACCTTAACAAGTTTGTCATAGTCTTCCTAGATGACATTCTGGTGTATTCCAAGTCGAAGGAAGAGAATGAAAATCATCTGAGGATGGTGTTACAGGTGTTAAGAGAGAACCAGTTGTATGCCAAGTTGAGCAAGTGCTCGTTTTATCAGGAGTAGATCCATTACTTGGGGAATATTATTTCGAAAGATGGGATAGTGGTAGATCCTGAAAATATTGAGGCCATCAGAGAATGGTCAATGCCAAATAATGTGACAGAAGTCAGATCCTCTATGGATCTACATGGTTATTACAGAAGGTTTATCACAAATTTCTCAAGGATAGCTCACCCTATCACTTCCTTGCAAAGGAAGGAGAAGAAGTTTCAGTGTACAGAGGAATTTGAGAGAAGTTTCCAGTGATTGAAGAAAATGTTGACCAGTGCTCCAATCCTGAGGATTATGGACCCAAATGAAGATTTAGTGGTGTGCACTGATGCATGCAAAGAAGGAATGGGAGGAGTCCTCAGTCAGAATGGGTGCGTAATTTGTTATGAATCCATAAAGTTGAAAGAGAATGAAAGGAACTACACAAATCATGATTTGGAGTTGGCGGCCATTGTTCACACTCTAACGAAATGGAGAAATTATCTCATGGGAAGGAGGTTTTAATTGAAAACAGACCATAATGGTCTTAAGTATTTGTTTGAATAGCCAAACTTGAACGCTAGGAAGATTAGGTGGTTGGAGTTTCTCTATGAATACAATTTTGATATCAAACATATCAAAGGGAAGGAGAATAAAGTGGTTGATTCACTCATCAGGAGAGTACACGAATTACATGCTACAACCATTAACATGTATCAGACTGATATTAAGAGCATATTTTTGGAAGCTGCAAGTGTCGACTTGCAGTACATGGAGTTGGTAGCAAAGCTACAACTAGGTGAAATGCCACAAAAAGTGGAAAATTATAAGTTAGAGACTGATGGAATACTTCTGTACAAAAACATAATTTATATACCTAATGTCCAGGGGTTGAAACTTGTGATTCTAAGAGAAATGCATAATGTGCCTTATGTTGGGCACCCTGGATATCAAAAGACTGTGGCAACAGTCAAGAGACATTACTTTTGGCCAGGTATGAAGAAAGAGATCATTGAATACATTGCTAGATGTATGGAGTGTCATAAGGTTAAAGATGAGAATAGGCACCTAGCATGGTTGCTGCAACCTTTACCCATTCCTGAGTGGAAGTGGGAAGTAGTGACAATGGATTTCATCACAGGATTGCCCAGAATAGGAAAGCATCATGATTCAATCATGGTGGTGGTAGATAAGCTTATGAAAGATACCCATTTCATTCCATTAAAAAATACTCACAAGGCAACAGATGTTCCTGACATATTTATGAAGGAAGTGGCATGATTGCAAAAAATTCCCAAGACAGTTGTGTCTGACAAAGATCCGACATTTACCTCAAATTTCTGGAAAGGTTTATTCAAGGGATTGATAACGAATCTGAATTTCAGTACAACCTATCATCTTGAGTTGGATGGGTAGACAGAGAGGGAAAATCGAGTGATAGAAGACATACTGAGAATGTATATGATGGAAAAACCATCGAAATGGGAAGACTACCTACACTTGGTAGAATTCGCCTACAACAATGGGTATCAAGCATCATTGAAAATGAGACCATTTGAAGCACTTTATGGCAGAAAGTGCAATACTTGAGTAAGTTGGGATAATCCAGCTGAAAAAGCAGTAGTTGGGCTAGAGTTCCTTAAGGAAATGGAAGAACAGATGCTAAAAATTAAGAAGAATTTGAAATATGCCAAGGACATGCAGAAAATCTATGCTGTAAAAACAAAATTGTTGGTCCTTGACCAAGTTTTGAGGATTCTTGGTCATGTTTGACCTACTTTTGGGACTTTGACAGGATGTTGAAGGTGGAACACAAGTTGAAGTGGATATTGCAGGATCTTGGCCCCTTTTTAGGGCTTTTTGGGTTTTGGGCTTATGTAACGGGTACGGGGATGTCGGCCCATGGGTTTACCCATGTTTAGGCCCAATTTTGTAATGTATAAATAGAAAGCTAAGTGATGTAAGTAAGGGATATATGCTAAGTGCAAAGGAACAAGAGATTGATACCTTGCTAAGTGCTAGGGAAAAACAGACAACTATGTGATGCTAGGTACTAAGTGCAATTGGTAATTGTAATTGCTTTGTGCATACTGTGTAAGACTTGTAGATCTAAGTGAAAATGATCATAAGAGACTGTGGAAGGCTTTGTGTTGTAACTCAAGGAAGGAGGATCTAGTGAAGTGCACATATCTCATGTCCTCTGCGGAGTAAGATCTCAAGGCTCTATGCATGTAACTAATTGACTGAAGACAATAAAGAGAAGAAGAGTTGGTGGACGTAGCCTAAGTCGGGGAGAACCACGTATATCTTGTGTTGAGGTTTCTTTGTGCATTTTGGGTGTTCTCTTGTTCATATGATTAAATTCTTAGTGCGTTGATATAAGTTAGATTAATCTGATATGATCACTTAGTGTTGAATAATGTGAATGAATACTAGATCTAACCAATGTGAATGTTCTTAGTGCTCGAATCTGCTAGATCTGATCTATTTCTTTATGTTAAGTGCTACTAGATGTTAGATCTGGTTCAATACTATGATGCTCTATAATTAGGGTTTTATCTACGAAGTAGATACTGGTTAAATATTGATGAAATGTAGATGATAAGTGTTATGTTAAGGTGTTACAATCATAGATCAGTGTCCATGCTAAGGTTGCAGACATTGGAGTACTACAACCACCCATGCCTCTACCTCAGGTGAGACTTCATCTTCTTCATAGGTGTTGCCGAAAGGGCCGGTAGTTAGGGTTTTGTTGGTGCGCACTTTAGCGTTGAACCCTGGGTCTGCCCCTGTGCCAACCAATGGTTCCATTGCCAGGACTTAAACTGTGATTGCTGGGAACTAAATAAAAGGAAGCTTTGTGCGTAGATCGGGAACTGAAATTGTGATTGTTGGGAACTGAAGAAAAGGAAGATTTGTGCATAGATCCAGATCTGAAACTGTGATTTTTGAAGAGAAGAAAGAAATCTCTGTGCATAGATCTTTTTCCCTAGTGTGCAGTATTCTACTCGACCTATAAAGCTATGTGCTAAGAAGAGAAGTCGGATCTGAAGAAAAGAGGTAAGATCGTGAAGCCTTGTGCTTTGAAAAAGGTAAGAATAGTGAAAGTTTCTAGATCTGAAAGATTTGTGCTCTTTTGAAAGTAAGATAAGTGGAAATTTTTATTTCAAAAGTATGGATCTAGGTATTTTTGATCAATTTTTTCCTAGCTTGAAAAGTAGGGGACAACTAGATGAAAGAAGGTTTGATATGAGTAGATCTAACAAAAATATTGAAAGAAATGTTATTCCTATGTATAGAAAGAATGTTTGTACTAACAAATGGATGTAGTATCCTAGAAATAATTTTTTGTAGGTTAGCTACTATGAACCTAGTGCGTAGTACAAGAAAGTATGGGGATCATTTAAAAGAAAAAGAGGATTAACCCTTTGTTACAGTTGTAGAAGACTGGGACATCTTGCTAAGGAATGTCTTGGTTGTCTTTGTTGTAAAGATATGGATCATGAAGTTTTGGATTTCCCTAGAATGATTGCTAAGGTTGAAAGAATGAAGATGAGACAAGAAAACCTTGAGGAAGATCCAGAAACTACAACCATGACTGAACCCCATAAAGAAGCAGAGATTGTTTTACTACAAATGAAAGAATCCCTGAATGATCACAGAAATATCAACTTATCAGATATATTCAAAGAAAAATAATGCATAGAAGCAAGAATAAGAGACTTCAACATTGACTCTGTTCTAGATGAGGAAAGACAGGTGAATATCATGACAAAAAGAACTTGGGAAATTTTGGGAAATCCTTCTATGATTCCTTCATTAGGAGGAATAGGATTATTCAGAGAAAAAATGATAAACTTATGCGGAATACTCACCCAGACATCTATGAGTTCTCATGGAACTTCGACAGAGGAAGATTTTTAGATTGTTAAATTTATTGAGAACAACGCCCCATTTGCTATATTACTAGGAAAACCTTGCATTGAAAAGGATTAGGCCAGAAGAAAAGAAGAGGAAGTATTAGAGCAGTAAAAGCAAGAATTAAAATATTTCATGACTAGAAGGATAGAACACTTGATTGAATAACAAGAGAATAGATCGAAGCTACTTACAACCATAAACTTGGATGTCAAAGTTAAAAGAACACAAGAAGACTCACAGGAGACTAAAATACCTACCCCAGAGAGAGAAGATGTATTACTCTCTGATACTACGAAAGAATCTCAACAACGTGAAGTTAGTATGCCAAGAGGAGATAAGAATCAGAATGGAAAGAGAAATACCGAGACAAAGATCACATGGAAGAAGGATAGAAAGGTTAGTAAGAAGAAAGAAAAGCTAGAAAACTTGCAGAATATTATAGAGGGAACTTCGTAGAAGGACAAATTGTAAAACTGGAACTTCGTCGGGATATAAGAACAGCGCAACATGGCACTTCGCCATGGTGGAGAAATATGATCGTTGGAAGTATTATAACCATTACACCGATGCCCCAAATGGTTAGAACAATAGTAATGGAATGAAGACTCGTCATCAGACCATTGGGACCATGCCACAACAGATAGAATTGCATTGATGAAGGCTTCTCACCCATTGGAGAGAGTTGTTACATCGTATCTACTTAGTCCCTCAATTGTTTCACCAAGAACACTTTTGCGAATTGTATCAGATCTGACATGAGAACTCATTTCTACCACATTGTTTTCACTAAGACCGACACCTGTTCCATTGCATTACACACTCATTCATCGACCTAAGTTTTCCGATCGAGATCTTTCATGTCGGACGAGCTCAGCGTTGTGGAGAAGACATTCGAGAAAGTCTTAATTTATCTTATGGTCGAGAGAGTGATGTCCACATGCATTCAAGTTTCATCGACGCGAGGAGTGTAAGCCTCCACATCCACTACTCGCAGATCTGGACCATCTCGAGTTACAGTAGAGAAGATAACCAAGCACCGAGATGACTTGGTGAATGCGAAGTTAATCCCAAATATTCTTCCCAACTACATCCCGCCTCTGGCCGATGCAGTGAGTCATGACAGTGTCCCGAGGGACTTTGATTACAACATGGTTATTGCGTAACTCCCGAAGGGGATATGTGTAGTTAGAATGTAGAAGGATAAGATCACAACGTTGAAATTCAATGACTTCAACCTAGGAGACCACAAGAACCATAGTATGCTCTGTCCTTAAAAATACCTGACCAAGACAAAGGGGAAGAACTAAAAAATAATCCCCCGGTTGTGGACTATGAACCTCGCGCAGTCCACCCTCTTGAATTTAATGAAGATTCTGCACTTTGGAAGGCACCAGGAGGTTAACGCTTGTGTTACACTCCTTCTCTCATGTTACCATGGAGGCTACCTATGGCTAGACTGATGCATCATAGTTGATCCAATGTTGATCCCTAGGATCACCGGATTGACCATGCAGGGACCTGACCCACAAGACTTCTACCTAGGAAAGGCTACATATCTTGCATTGGCACAGAACATTAAATACACATATGGCAATGTAGAAAATGAGACTCGAGGCTATAAGGTATCTTCCATCCAGAATGGCGCAATGCGCCTGGCCTGTCAGCTAATCACAGGAAATCTATTGAGAAAGAACATACCTATGCAGGTCACAAGGTTTATTGTGGACCTCGCAGGGAAGTGCATAGAAGGCTTACAGATGAACTAGGTGAAGCACTTAGTCAACCAATTGGAATTAGACTTCCGAGAATCTTAAGATTAGGGATATGAGTTCCATTTTAACTGGCTCCTGATCCTCATACCATTTATTGAGTCATTCAAGTCGCTCGTTGCGAAGTTCACTACGCTATGGTACTCGAGCGATATGGGAAAGCAATGGCATTTGAATTTGGTCTTCCATACATACTATCTCCAACTGAAAGGTCTATCGAAGTTGTCCCTCACATGACGTCGAACACTCTGCATCGATTCCACCCCCTCATGAAGTTCCATGCAGATCGACACTTCACTTATATCACCGTGCACGCAGATGCGAATAAATAAGAGATTCATTCATACAATAAGCCCACAGAGGAGGACCTCGAAGAGATAACCAAGGACTAGTCTACAAAGTTCCTCATTCCCGATGACCCTGCAAAGATGTCTGATCTCGAACTGGACAGCCCGAAGAGTGATCACAAAGAACACAACACACCTGGAACCAACAGAAGAAAAAAGATTGAAGAAGTCCAAGACTTGAGCAATGCATCGGAAGAAACTACTTTAGTATCACCTGGCCGAGGGGGTGATGACAAAGTAGAAAATATAAATGGTAGAAAATATCAACAGAAGCAAGGCAAAGTAACACTGCCTAGGGAACCTGTTGATAAGGTTGATGCCTTGAATAAAAGGAAGGTTTCCCCCACGAAACCCAGTTCCTGAAAGAAATCCAGAGCCACCTTGACTAAGATGCAGACTGTGCTCATTGTAGATGACTTCGACTTCATCATCGCAATTGTAGAAGATGCCTTGCAGGACATCTTGTAGAAACATGAAGCCAAGCAGGAGGATATGTACGATAGAATCGAGGTTGAACTCAGAGGGGTACAACAGGCCCTTGAAGCCAGCTGCACAGTATCCACTGCGCTCCGATCATCAGAAGAACCAGAGTTGGGAGATGATCCTACCCAACTTCACAGACTTGTTGATGCGACAGAAGTTCACAAGCCCAGGAAGAAATGGTAGAGCAATTTTGGGTAGCACAAAAGGAGAAGGAGGACCTTCAAGCCAATATTGAAGAAGAGAGGGTGTAGGCCAAGCAAGAAAAGGAACAGTTTCTCACAGAACAACTTGGAGTCAAAGAAGTAGTCGATAGAGCACTTCGCTCTATGATGGGATTAGAACCAAAGGTAGAATACCAAGTGGAGAAACAAGTATTGTAGCTCATAGAATCTATCCAGCATCTTTAACAAATAATAGTAGACTTAGAGATACGAATAGTGCCCAACACTCCCCAGGATGTGCGAGACCAAAGAGAAGCAACTTCTTGAAGCGCAGTTGAGAGAATCAAGACCCTCGCCATGGAATGTAAACAACTAAGTGATCGTAGTGCCTCGAATTACGAGGGACTCACTAAGGATTATGAATTAAAGGCATTGGGGTCATAGCTCCAGGAGGCAAAGTAGCAAGAAGAAACCATACAGGTGCAATTGAAGCCCCTGTCAGCAATTGAGAGGATGAAGCGATCCCAAGAACAGTGCATTTCTCAATAGTAGGTCCACACCATTCAGAGAAAATTCATGGAAGTGAATCAAAGTCATCAACCAATACAGAAAAATGCCTCCCAACTATTTGATTATATTGAAGGTAGAGGAGTAGAATTGGAGCAAGTCGCTAGTGTAGTTGAACAACGCTTAGAGGGACTTGTGAATGAAGAATTTATCAAAGAGTTCACCGAACAAGAGGTCATGGCACAACAACAGGTCAAAGAATCTCCAGCCAATATTGAGTATTTTGATGCAGAGTTACCCAAACCAAAGTGACTCGGGATGAGTCACAGGTGAGTGTTGGGGGCTTGTTCGCCCTTGACCAAGTTTTGAGGATTTTTGGTCATGTTTGACCTACTTTTGGGACTTCGATAGGCTGTCAAAGGCGGAGCTCAAGTCGAAGCGGAGATTGTGGGATCTCGACCCCTTTTTAGGGATTTTTTGGTTTTGGTCTTATGTAACGGGTATGGGGATGTCGGCCCATGGGTTTACCCATGTTTAGGCTCAATTTTGTAATGTATAAATAAAAATCTAGGCGATATAAGTAAGGGATATATGCTAAGTGAAAAGGCACAAGAGCTTGATACCTTGATAAGTGCTAGGGAAATATAGGCATCTATGTGATGCTAGGTGCTAAGTGAAATTGGTAATTGTAATTTCTTTGTGCATACTGTGTAAGACTTGCAGAGCTAAGTGAAACTGATCGTAAGAGACTGTGGAAGGATTTGTGTTGTAACTCGAGGAAGGAGGATCTAGCGAAGTGCACAGATCTCCTATCTTCTATGGAGTAAGAGCTCAAGGCTCTGTGCATGTAACTGATTAAATGAAGACAATAAAGAGAAGAAGAGTTGGTGGATGTATCCCCAGGCCGGGGGTGAACCACGTATATCCTGTGTTGTGGTTGCTTTGTGCATTTTTGGTGTTCTCTTGTTCATATGATTAAATGATTAGTGCGTTGATATAAGTTAGATGAATTTGATATGATCACTTAGTGTTGAATAATGTGAATGAATGCTAGATATAACCAATGTGAATGTGCTTAGTGCTTGAATATGCTAGATCTGATCTGTTTTTTTATGCTAAGTGTTGCTAGATGCTAGATCTTGTTGAATACTGCGATGCTCTATAATTAGGGTTTTATATGCGAAGTAGATACTGGTTAAATACTGATGAACTATAGTTGCTAAGTGCTTTGTTAAGGTGTTACAATCACAGATCGATGTCCTAAATAAGGTTGTAGACACTGGAGTCTTGCAACCACCCCTACCTCTACCTCGAGTGAGACTTCATCTGCTTCGTAGGTGTTGTCGAAAGGGTCGATAGTTAGGGATTTTTTGGTACTCTCTTGAGCATTGAACCCTGGGTCTACCCTTGTGCCAACAAGAACCCACAAAGAATTTAAAGTGGGAGATCATGTTTTTCTGAAAGTAAAAGTCAATAGAAATTACTTGAGGCTGGGAAATTGTTCCAAGTTGGTATCCGGATTTTGTGGGCCATTTGAAATCATAGGGAAGATTGGGTCAGTTTCATATATGTTTGCATTACTTGCATCCATGACTGTACATAATGTTTTTCATGTTTTGTTACTTAAGAAATATATACCTCATCCTAATCATGTGATTGACTGTAATGTGATCCAGGTGGAACAAGAAGGTGTCCTACAAGTGCATCATGTGCACATATTGGACCAGAAAAGAAAATAGCTCTGGAATCGAGCCATAGGGCTTGTAAAGGTCCAATGGACCTGGTATGGTCTTGAGGATGTGACATGGGAGCATGAAGATGCTATGCGGGTAGAATACCTGCATCTTTTTTAAGATTTTGGAAATCTTGTTGATGTTGTGTGAAAGTTGCACTAAGGACAATGAAAAAATAAGGGGAGGGGATTGTAATACCCCAACGACATGCCCCAATTGAATTATGAATTGTAATTATGATTTATAAGCTGGTGATCCAAGATTATATAAGTTGGTGGGATTATGTGTTTATTAGGCCCGAGAGCCTAAGTGTTGAAGGCTAAGAGCCTGACTTTTGTACATGTAATGATGCACATTATTAATATAAAAAAATCTCTGCATGTGGACCCACCACGATGAATGAGTGATGGTGGACTAAGCTTACACAAAGTTTGGGTAAGGGAGAAGGGGATGAAAGGTTAGAAGAGGGGCTAAGATTGAGGGCTTAAGTCCCGGAGATAATAATTTATTATTATTCCAAAGTGGTGTGAAAGGTATGTTTTTAATCTAAGTCCTGGGAGGGGCAATGCATGCAGCTCCAACGTGTGCAAAAGGGAACGCATGCATCTTTAGGAAGAAAAGTGTCGACCTGGGCGCATGCGGTTAAAGGCTAAAGCGTCAGCTGAGTTTGGGTTCCTCCTCCTCCATTCTTTCATCTGTTGTATGAAACCGGGAATCTCGTCTGACCTCTGCATGCATACCCTCACACAGCTCTGAAACCTGAGGCCTATTTTATTTTCTTGAGGATTCGATACAACCCCTGTTAAACCCGTCAAGTCTGTGTTCAACCTTTGCATGGATTGCTTGTCACGCATCCTCGAAAAAAAAGTCATGACTCTGTCCTGTATTGTTGGTTGGGAAAACTGAATGTCCCATAATTGTTGAGCCTTGTTATGCCGTAGCGTCTGTCTGTTACCAGTTTTGGGAAGCTCGTGTCTGTGTTCCCCGTGGACTATTGTGGCCATGAATTGCTTGACTACATGTGGCTTGCTAGCCAGTGTATGTTCGTGTTGAGCCTCATGGTTGCTCGATTGCGCTGGAAACTAATTTGAAGGAAACAAGTTGTCTGGCTTGTGTGTAACACTCTCTTCAGGTGAGGGAGGTGGTTTTAGTTGAAGAGGTAGGTTGCCAAGCCTATGAGCGACTCTCTCTAGGTGAGAGAGTGCGCAGAGGAAGTGAGAACTCTTGGAAGGGGTCTTGTACTTTCCATAGAGCTCAGAGACTTCTGGTATGTTCTTTTCTTGAAGCCCAAGGCAAGGGAGGTTTAGCAGCCAATGGATTTTCTAGGTGACAGTGAAGGTGTATACTCATGGGGTGGGACAGGTGTGTGGGGAATGAGGGTCTATGAGAAGTGGGCATAAGTGACTCCTGGGAGAGAATCCTTCCTCTATAATTGTGTGTCTTCCCATTGTCCTTTCCTAGCCTAGGATTCCCTTCCCAGTGGAGCTTAGTCCCAGTTCGGGGACGACCTACTGCGGAGAGTGAGGAGCAGTGTGGTCTAAGGCTGGGAGGTTCGTGGAGGGTCTGCATGCAATTGGTGGAATTACTGTAGTTTTAAAGATAAGTATCAGTTTGTGCTTAATATTATGTTTTGCATGCCTATGATGCTTATATGTTATCATGCAATCTATTGTGCATATGATATTATAGTTAATGTCCTTGATGATGTATATTAGCAGTAACCATGTGCTTACTCTCTATTGTTTGGTTAAATTTGTTAATTAGATTTAATATGCATGTTATATATATAAGTATGAGAATGTTCTGCGTAGTATAATTGCTCGGTAAGTGGACTGATGTTCGGGGATGTTACAATATGGTATCAGATATCGAAAGGCTAAGAAAGGGTCATGTTTGGTAGCATTGTTGGCCTGTTGGTGGTCGGGGATGTTACAATGCTTGAGAAAAAATGTGTTATTTCCTCTATATGCCTGAATGATGTAAGGGACTTTCCACAAACTATCAAACTTTCCATGCTTACCTTTGTCTTCATTTATGGAATCCCATTTTAGTACCAAATCACCCAACTCAAAATCATCCTCTTTAGTCCTCCTTTCATAAATCTTTTTGATACTCTCTTGGATTATGTGGGTCTTGTTATACACTTCTTCTCTAGACTGCTATAATTGGATCATATGATTTATTCTCCTTTGGGTATCATTGGGCTCTGCCTGTACTTCTTGCAACAGTTTCATAACAGGGACTCCCAAAGAAGTAGGGAAAACTACATCAGTGCCATATTGCAAGATACCAGATATATAAAATATGCAGAACAGAAACGAAATGCTAGAAATAACAGAATAACAGTGAAATATCCAGCATAATCTTCACAATACGCAGAAATGATATACGAAATAGCAATAGAAATAGCACTTGAACAG
>ML778234.1:2334810-2388477 GCA_009831015.1 Picea engelmannii | reverse complement strand
CCTTCTAGAAGCGGAAGCTTCTATTAGGTCTTCTTACATCCGCCTTATTCTATTTTATTGAAAGGTCTTATTTAATATTGACCTTTATTACATCCGAATACATTAATCTACCTATGTGCGGGTTAGGACCTTAACACATATACCAAGTGATATGGGGACATACCTATTCATCTTTTTGTGGTCAATCTGTCATCCTAGAGTGAGTGAACCAACTTGTTATGCCAGGAATTCTTATTTTCCTACAACGTCTTCTTAATAATATTCACCAAACTTTTATTTGAGGACTCAAATAACCCATTTCCCTGAGGATAATAGGTTGTGGAGTGTCCCAAGGTAATTTGGTACTTACTGCGAAATTCTATTATCTTTTTGGACTTAAAGGTTGTTGCATTGTCAGTTATGATCTTCCTAGGGCATCCAAATGAGAAAAAATATTATTTTCCAAGAAATTAATGATGACAGAGTCACTGGCTTGTCTGCAGGGTACAACTTCAATCCACTTTGTGAAGTAGTATGTGGTTGTGAGGATCCATGTATGTTGTCCTGAAGAGGGTGGATGAATCTCACCAATAAAGTCCAAACCCCATTGCTAGAATGGAGCTTCAATTGAAATGGGTTTTGGGGGGTAGAGGAAAAAGTTTCCTTTTACCTTCAAAAACTTGGCATTTGTGGCATGAGGATACTTTTCTATGCACGTTTTCAAACAAGGTGGGCCAGTAAAAACCATCTCTCAGGATCTTGTTAGCCGACGTCTTCCAACTTGGATGCATGCCACAATCTCCTTCATGGAAATCTTGCAATACCTTGTCAACTTCATCTTTTAATAGGCAATTAAGTAAGATACCCCCAACATCTTTCCAATAAAGGTTTCCATCTAGAATACAATATTTCAATTCTTTTAGTTTTAAGAATCTAGCTTTAGTCTCAGTTATACCAGGAGCAGATTGTAAATTATGCAGGACAAATATGAGGTCTATGTACCATGGATAATTTAAGAATACCTCTTTTACGTGTGGAGTCACCTGCTCTCACTGTTCATCAACTGCAACTAAGAAGTTAATATCTAAAGCATGAAAGTTGGATTCAACCATCAATTTGGCCAAAACCTGACCCTTGATCAGTTTAGTGGGTTTGATTTCTATATCATATTCCAGAATAACAAAAATCCACTTTCCTCTCCTGCCATCAGGATTATCCCAAGTTAGGATATCCTTCACCACTGTATTTGGAACATAAGAAATAGTATGAGAATGAAGAATATAAAATCTAAAATATTTTCTTGCTTTTACCAGGGGAAAAGCCTGTTTCTCCATTATATTGTAGTTTAGTGTAGCATCTCTCAATGATTTTTTGAAAAAGGATAAAGGTTGTTCATGCCCTTCATTGTTTTTTTTCATTAGTACAACTACAATGGTGTGTTCAGATGCAAAAGAGAACAAATAGAAATATTTAGTGTAATATGGATTGATCAAAATGGGGGCTTTTGTAAGTGCATGTTTTACCTTCTCAAAGGACTGTTTAGACTCGGTGTTCCATTTTATTTTGGTTTATTTTTTCAACATATTTGTGATGTTCTTGAGGAGTTCTTCCAAATTGGGTATGAATGTTCTCAGAAAACTTATTTTACCAATGAATGATTGCAATTTTTTAATGTTCCTAGGGAGGTCTAATTTCTAGATGGATTCTATCCTACTAGGGTTTATCTTAATTCCATCTTTAGAGATTATATGCCCCAATAGCTTACCTTCTTCCAAACCTAAAATATTTTTCTTGGGATTCAATAAAATCCCAAACTTTTTGCACTTCTCAAACACTCATCTGAGATGTTTTAAATATTACTCATATAATCTAGAGTAGACAATAACATCATTCAAATATATCACTATAAACCTACTGAGATCATCCACAAAGGAAATGTCCATTTCTCTTTGGAAAGTGGCACCAGCATTCATTAAACCAAAGGGCATCTTCACATACATGAAAGTTCCCCAGGGTGTGATGAAAGTTGTTTTCTCCTGGCCGTCTAGGTGGACAAGGGCTTGGTTATAACCCAAAAAGTCATTTAGTAAATAAATCCTACTGGCCCCAACTACCTTTTGTAAGATGTTATACATTTTAGGTAGAAGTTAGTTGTCTTTGAGGGAAACCTTGTTCAGGTTTCTGAAATCAATGCAAAGCCTGATTTCACCAGTCTTCTTTCAGGTAGGAACTATATTGGAAACCCATTTTGAAAATATTAAGGGGACTATAATTTTGGAATCATACATCTTTTTTATCTCCTTTTCTATCAGGGGTAGTAACCCTGGATTGATTCTCCTAAGTTTATGCCTGTAAGTCTTATGTTCTTTTATTGGGATTTTATATTGTATGATACTTGTGTCATAAGATTTTAAATCCTCATAACTCCAAGCAAAAACATCTACATATTCCTTAAACAGTTCAATGTATTTGTGTTTTTTCTCGAGGGGTAAATATTTGGATAGTTTTATCATCTTGGGTTTTTTATTTGTTCCTATGTTACATTCTTCGACCTCTTTATCACTAGATTCAATATTTGGCTTTTTGGAAACATCGTTAAAGTCAAACAACTCTTCTAAAAGAACCAGACTTCCGAGTAAAATGTTATTCTTCAACTGCAAATCATCAGAATCTTCATCATTTTCACTTATTTCATCTGAATCTACTTTGTTTAAACTATTATTTTCTAAGTCTGACTTATTTACACTATCATCATTGTTCTCTACATCTATATTTGTAAACTCAAAATCATTCTTAGACAGTAGGAAATCTTCAATTTGTTCATCATTGCCAAATACCTACCAGTACCTGATGTTATCTGGAACAATTGGTCTGCACTTCACCTCCACTATGTATTGGCGATTTGGTTTGAAAGGTATTTTTCATCTGGCTTCTGAAGTAGCCAATCCATCTGCAAGTATGTTCTGGCCTTTGGGCATTACCTGCAAGTCGATTTCAGTGAAACATTCTAAAAAATCTAAAAAAACATTTCTATAAGCTCTGAGTCGGGGATGCTTAGTTGAATACTCACCTTTGATTTTCTTAATGACAAGTTCAGAGTCACCTCTTACCATAATCTTTTTGGCGCGAACCTTATTCAATAACTTCAGGCCGAGTAGCAAGGCTTCGTACTCCGATATGTTGTTGGGGCACTGGAAATTTAGTTTATAAGAATGGCTCTCTGAATACTTTTCTTTATGATTATGCAACCACACCCCAACTATGGCTCTCTCTTTGTTAACAGCTCCATCAAAATCCATACTCCGTAAATATTTTGTTGGTTCATCACTTTCTACAGTTGTAGTGTTACTTACCTCAGTGATTTCTTTATCTTCTTGCAGGCCAGATGCAATGTCTTCCAACTGTGCAATTTGATTATCCAAGTCACCATCATTGTACAATATGAATGAATCTAGATCAGAGTGAACAAAGTATAATGGGCAGTTGTGTGGTTTTTCCTGACTGTTGACCATATACTTCATCAGAGTTTATCTATACAATATTCTCTATTTTACAAATACCGGGATGGTAGCATAAGACATATCTACCTGCAAAGTGCCCTTCAACTTAGCTCCCCAAGATCTAGATAAAAACATAACATATTTCGGAGGAATGTTTGCAACCACAATATCCATCACCATGATTTTCATTGGGATTTGAGCCAAGGTGATGCACAAGTCTTTAATTATCCCTATACATTTGACTTTGCTAGAGTCAAAAGAATACAAATCCTTGTAGGGTCTGGTGACATCAAGCCCCAGCTTCTCCATCACAGCTTTGGGCATTAAATTGTGGGAAGCGTCGGAATCAAGCATAGTGTTATGTAAGGTCTTTTTATGAATATTCAAACTAATGTAAAACGGGGGAACATAACCAGTATCAGTTTTTCCATCCACCTCAGGACTAAAAATAAGTTCAGGTTGGTCATCAACAACATTTACAATATCTGTGCATACAACTGGTTCAATGTTTAATACTTTTGTGCCTATTTCTGGTTCAATGCTCAATGCCTTGATCACCTGTGATCTGTATAAAAATTTTCTCATTAGTTCAGATAGGGGAATATGAATCTTCAATTTGGATAATTCACCTTCCAGGCTGAAAGTAGTTGAAGTTTTCCATTATGGTTCATCAGTCACAGTCCTCTGTGCAAAAGTACTTGGTTAACTTGTTGATGCAACCTCGGTTTTCACTATTCTTTGTGAAGTTTCAGGATTTATTTTTTCATAAGATTCAGAATTATTCTTCTCAGGGACTTTCTTGGGAAAAGTATCAGAGGTTTTCTTGGCCTCAGTTTCTTTCTTTTTTTCAACAGCCTTCTTTGTAGGATTTTCATTAGTCTTCTTAATTCTCAAGTTATATTTTCTATGGACCTCCATTATATCATTTTCAAAGGATTGTTGTTATGTTTCCTCTTCTTCCTCATTTACCTCTATTTATGAGAGGAGAAAAATCTCTTTTTCTTCCTGAGTAAGGAAAATGGAGTCATTGTCATGGACACCAATGTAGTTTATGTGAATATCATCCAACTCTTCGATTATCTCCTCCCCATCATCAACATAATTTTCCTAAAGAGGTGGTCTAATCTATTGATAAGGATCTCTTTTCTCCCTTTGGTCTTTGGGTTCCCTCTGTCTGATTTGGGGAGGATTCCTTATGAAATTTGGATTTCTGATCTGAGGAGCAGGCTAATTTTCCTTGGGTGGGTTTTTGTCAACGATGGTTAGCCTTTCCATCATTCTCCCCATAGTTCTAACTATGGAATCTAATTTAGCATCTGAATAAGATGTGGAAGGATCTTCTTTTATTGTAACCCTTCTCAATGTTCTTTTCCTGGCTCTTCTGGCTAATAGATTTGCTTCCACACTCACTGCACTTTTTTGCATGTCTTCTAGGGTGACATAATTCCTTTCCCTTAGTTGGTATGACATATCAACATCAAATCCATCAGGGAACTTGATTAAGGCCAAACCTTGGGGAGGTTTGATATCAGCTGGAAGTGCGTTATAAAGATTGTTTAAATGAATGCAGTAATCCTTCATTGTTTCCCCTTGATTCCTTTTGATATTCTCATATTCTGATAAAATATGGAGAGGGTTTTTCTTTACCTCCCATTTTTCAAGAAAACTCCGCTAAAAAGAAGCAATGAATACTATGGTAGCAGGGCATAAAGGTTTGAACCATTTTTTTACTTCTCTGGTTAAACTATGTGCAAAAATTCTCATCTGGACATTTTCCTCATCGACTTCCTGCAAATCAAAATAATCATTTGCCTCATCGACTTCCTGCAAATTAACAGGTCTAGTACCATCAAACTACGGAATTTTGGTTTGAAAGTCCTAGGGCATGGCATGTAAGGGAGCATCCAACACCAAGGGAACATATCTTGTTGCCATGATTGGTGGAGGAGGCTAAACAACAACTTCTATGATTGGAGGAGAAGTGACAGAAGAGGTAGAAGAGGTAGAACTAGGAGATGTAGAGTGGACTATTTGATGTTTGATGGAAGATGCAGGAATGGCTAGGGAAGAAAGTTCTACTGACTGTTGAAAGTGATCTTTGTATAAATCTTGATCAATATTTTGTACTAGATCTTCTAACTTGTTAAATTCTTAAAGAAACTGTTGATCAAAATCTGCTCTGGGAGAAAGTATTTCAGGGGTCCTGGGTTGTAAGATGGTTTGATCTAGGATTGTTTCACTTACAAAGATATCATATTTGGTTCTGAACAGGATTTTCTCAAAGGATATGTCAAACTCAAGATCTTGGATAGCGACAAGCTTCTCTGGGAGAGAAGTGGACCTATGAAGGGGACTATGACTCCCATAACCTTCTACAATGTTTTTCCTTCTAAGTAACTTTTATGGATAGTCTACTACTATTGCAGGTTCTGGATTAGGGTGAGATTTAGTATGAATTCTTTTAGGAGCCAGAAATTGAAATTTTAAGAAATCTAAACTAATATATACAAACTTTAACAACCTCTGAACATTTATCTCTTTGTAAGTTAGATTTTATGATTTGTTCAGAAATAAAGTTTTCTTTATCTGGGGGAAATAAATCGTAGGATGGAAATTTTTTTCAGTCCCCGGTATGGTCGTCACTATGTTAACACTCTATAAATTCCCAGAGGTTGTTAGGGGTATAAGAAATGTAACAGAGGAAACTTACCCAACCACTTCGAAACTGGGATCTAGCCCTGCCAGTTTGGGAGAGGGATCTCTCTGTATGATTTAGATATGTTTGAGTTTTAGATATTAAGCTAGTTTAAATAATAAGAGTGTGTTGTTTTGTTTTATAAGTATGGCTGGAATATGGTTTTACACATCCATTGGGATATGGGTTTGTGTTAAGGATTGAGATCAGATACATATTTTATTAGACTTCTTCACAGGGCAAGGTAATGAAAATGTTGGATCCTTTAGAATTAAAGTGATGGGAAGGAAGAAACAAGTGAGATAGTCAATTACAATAAAGAAGCATTTAAGAATTCCTTTATTATAATATCAGAAGAATAACATTCAGATCTTTAAAATCCAGAAACAGAGTATTCGAGATAAAATTTTCACTTAAATTTCTTTTAAATGATCATAGACAGAAAACAAAATGATAAAGAAGTAAGATAAACAATTTAACAAAGAAAAGTAAACATCACCAACATAAACATGCAGGAATCCTTTGAATCGTCCTTTTATTACACGTATATCTCTTCAAAAATATTATAGATACATATTTCTTGGGCATAAAGATCAACCCTCAATACTTCGAAGTCTGAAGTATTTGTAGAAAAAATTACAACTGATCCTGTCATTAATGATGAGGATATGGTGGAGAGAAAATCTAACTAACTAGATTAAAAATTACAAAAAAGTAGGAATGCTAAATGATCCTCTAATCCTTGATGTTTATTCTGAGTAAATGGTTGGTGATTCATCTTTGACTTGACTATGACTATTCCATATGCTGATTTGGATGTACACCTCATCACTACTCGATCAAAGCACACAGGTCATCCCATATCTTTTGACTAGGGCTGGTAACTTTGAGTAACCTTCGGTATACTTCATCCATCTCTGTGTACTTGGTGATGGTGGGATTGTTGATGAAGATGTACTTGATCTCATGTTGGATTCTCAAGTCCAACTACAAAGTCTCCAAAAATACTTTGCTAGTAATGTTTCCTTGTATCCCTGCAAACTTGGTGCCATCTTTTTCCACTGAGACAATCTTTTGTTTGTAGTCTGAGAGGGTAATCAACTTATCATTGATCATGAACAAACCTGGGATCCCTTTCTTATGTAGTGAATCCATTTTTCTAAAAAACCTCTGAACTCCATTGTCCATTGTTTGGGCTCTTTCTTCGAGTTGCAACATTAACCCTCTCTTGGTCAAAATGTTTTTGACCTCTAGGATAGTTTATGTCCTATCCTCAATCTCCAAGGCCTCTAGATCCTCTCTTGTTTTAGAATTCAATAATTTGATGATCTCATTTGCCTCTGTAGGCCTTTCTCCCAATTTTTCTCTTATCTTATAAATGGATTGTCTCCTTCTCTACACCAGTTCATGTTTCTTAAACATAATCTGTATGAGTGGCCAAATCTTTGTCATGGATTTGCAGATGTCCATCCAAATATTTTCCTTAGCTTATGATAGTGTCTTAGCCATGACTGTCTCTTTCTGCAACTTATGAAGTTCTTTCTTGAGCCTCTGAGACTTGTGGATCTCAGCGTTGTAACTTGACTGAAAAGTGGACTTCAGTTGTTGAAGGTTATTGATATCATCACACAATATTTTGATTTCCTGTTCCTGCAAAGACATGTCTTGCATGGACTTTTCCAATTTTTATGAAGCATTTTTGGTTGTTACAAAGGTGGCTACTGGACTTTCCCCTGTGGTGGATATTGTTGCTATACTGATACCTATGATGGGAATTGCATTCAATGGGATGACTTCCATTGGCACATTCTTCTGTTTCTATTTAACTAGCTTCTCCATATCAACTTCCATCTCCTTAATCTGTGCATTCTAATCCATGATTAATTTCAACATTTCCTCTTTATGGCCTTCAGTCTCAACCATTTCCTTCGCCTGTGGATATTCTGTAGTGGGAATTTTCAGTTGTTTCCTCAGGGAGGCTATGTTAGTGTTCTTCTTCTTGAGGATTTCTTTTACTGATTTCACATTTGATGGATTATATCCGATATTGAGTAGCAGTTCCTCCAGATATTTTATCTTGTTATATTTTGCCAAAGAGGACACTTTCTCCAGCTTTAGTTATGTCTGGACATTGTTCAAGGAAACTTGCAACTTTGCAGCAGTAATGGAGGTATTGTCTAGGGTGGAGAAAAGCATTTCTCCAATCTGTCTGTTCATATCCACTTGATTATTTGGATGCACCTCTTTGATATCAAACTCAAATGTTGACCTTTTATAATCATAAATTATTTTGGGTTGAGGCACCTGTGCCTATAAGTATGCCATGTGCATCCTCCCTTTTTTTGTGTCAAAAGAAAAGAGAAACCTATGTTGGGTTGTAGATGTTTACTTCGATAATTGAGCATAGGTATTATTAGTCAACATCTCATTTTTCTTATTGATTAAGTTATACTTATCAAACATATTGAATCCTGTAGACTCCTGTGAGGATTTGATTGTTAATGTTGTATCAGTCTGCTTATTTGATGAGGAAGTGGACATCATTTGTTGTCTTCTTGAGAGAAGTGGTGAATGTTCTCCCTCCATTACTGTGGTGGAATGAGTCTCTTATCATCTCAACCTATCAGGAGTATGACTAGTTTTAGGCCTCTTTCTGTAAACCTGGAAGTCTTATGTTGAGACCTATGTAACTAAGGGAGATACTTCTTTCTTTCACCTCTTCTCTATTGGTACCTGTGGATTTATAGTTTGTGAAATGTTGATAGGATAAAACTATTGTTCAGTGTCAATGAGGGTGTTCTCCTCCCACTCTATTTGGTTCATGAATTTCTCTATCTCTCGTTTAGGCACATGAGCATAGGGGGAAATTATGTTCGTTAATCTGGTTTTTGCAAAAATTCCACGTGGATCATAGTGACAAGAAAAATTGGTATTGAACTTCACTTCTAGTAACAGTTTGTTTGTCTATTCTCCTACAACTATACTATTGCAGATGAAGGGACCTATATGACCTTTGATACCGAACTGTTGTTTTTTCTTAAAAGCCACAAAATGAATGTCATATGAATTAATCATCTGCCTGAAATATTCCAGAGCGAATATTTGGATAGGAAAATATTTGGGCAGCTTGTAAGGGCTAATTCACATCCATAAACTCTGATCTCTGTGTGACCCTAGTATAGGTACCAATCACCTATTTTAGCAAGGTCTGATAGATGTAGGATCCGTTGAATTTCTTCATTTATCCTGGGTTATTTTCGTCCACTTAGCATGCTTATCACTGGGTGGTAAAAATGATCGATGAACTGCCTAAACTTAAACTCAGATGAGTTCTTTCTCAATAACGATGTCCAGGAAGTGACAGGTTGTGGATTACAATCTTGATCCAGTTTCTGCATGGGGAAGGAGAACTTCTCTGCTTGGAAATATATGAACATGTATGCCAATATTGAAGAATATCGGAACATTCCCTCTATAGAAAAATTGAATAGCTACTCATGAATGTTGTTGGCCAAAAATTGTCTAAAATTGAATTGTGTAGTGCCCTTCTCTTCGGTGGAGAAAATGGATAGAAAACCCAGGACAGGTTCATCTATCCACTCATTTGAACAATATCCGAGTAGAAAGCACAGGGAAGAAATAAATTGGCTACCTTTCTCTAAGAAAATGGAGGAATGGTATGGGGGATTTTTCTTGGGTAACTCGGAATGTTCAGGGAGGAAAATATCAAAGATTTGCACTCTCTGGGGGATGGACAACTTCTGGTACATCTCGGTCAGTATTTCGATGGAAAAAGGGGTAAGGGAGTAGGCTCTAAGTATCTGCATCATCTGGTCTATTGTTTCTGGGGAAATGGTGAAAAGGGTCTCTCCAGATGATGAAACAATGGCTCTCTGACTAGGGAGATAGTGTGCCTGGAATTTGAGAGAGAAATCGGGGAAATGGTAAATTTGAGGGAAAAGGTATACTGGGATATTGGACTCCTAGAATCCAATCTCGTCGCTCTGGTCCATAAAGGTATCTCTGAGCCAAAAGTGCAATTCGAAGAAGTCGAATTCGCACTTTGGATTTGCAATTAGGTAGTCTTTATTGGCCAGAGGTGTCTGACCCAGGTGGACAGGAGGTGGGAGGAATGAATTCTCTTTGATCTCTGAGGATTTGGATTTGGACGCCATTGATTTGACTGATACCTGCAAAAAACAATTGTTAGTTTTGTTTACGAGGTGTTAATGGCAGATGTTGATTGAAGAGAACGGTGAAAAAGGTAGATTTGGTTGCGTCTGGATCATGAACAACGTGACAATGGTTGAAAAGTGGGATTAAGAGGATGAACAAATGTTCGTTGGGAAGTGGATGATGATTCGACTGACTAATGGTCATGGTTGCCCACATTGATTGGACATCGGGTATCTCGAGGATGCAGTGGAGGGTAATAAATGGGTAACAGGTGCATGGAGGTGATGTGGAGGGTAGTGAGTGGATGAAAAGTGGATGGAATTTGATGGGCGACACGTGAGTGGGGGATGGTACGTCGACAGAGTAGTGGAAAATGACGTATAGGCAGGGGCAGTGGAGCATGAAGTCAAAGCGTGGAGGTGGTAAGGAAGGGTGGTTTGGCAGTTTTCTCAGAGGGTGGGGTAGGCAGTAAGTGGTAATGAGTGGGGGCGGGGGGTTCCGAGTTGACAAGAATGCACCACGTTAGGAGGGGCCCTCCCAGGGAAAACCACTTGCTCAGACCCCCCCTATCATTAAAGGTAGAATGGTCGAGGGGGTTCCAATATATTCTTCTAGACATAGATATTGGCACGTGATAATGGACTGTTGGGATTTACGCGCACTTTAGCACAAAGCACCAATCATGCTATATCACCAAAAACTTAGGATAACGCTCTTTTTGTGGGTTTTGTGTTGCTCCCATTCCTTCATTTTGTCACCAAGGGGTTAGAACACAACATTTTATCTTGAAATCAAATAATTTAGCCAACTTCATGTCTATTTTATTGAAATAAAAACCTACTAACCTATGCCCTACTCTAATCACCTAACAACAATAACCCAAATTTGAATGTTGGGCTAAATCATTACTCTAATGTAGGACATTTGATCAAGTCTAAACTGTTTGATCAAATTTACTCACTAACCTATCTATCTTGGCTAAGATTAGATTGTTTAGCCAAGTTTATTCATTAACCTATCTGCATAAATTCAAAGGACTTGACCATGGTTAGATAGTATGAATCAATCCATTCTTATTGCATGGGGTTTTATCATTTTTCTTTTCATACCCTCTTTTATTCTTCTCTTTTTCTTTCTTTTCCTTTTCTTTTTTTCTTTTTCTTTCTTTTCTTTTTCTTTCTTTTCTTTTTATTTCTTTTCATTTCTTTTCTTTTTCTTTCTTTTGTAAATCATTTGCAGAATGAAATATTATTTACAACAACAAATACAACTAGAGGGGAAAATTTCTAGTCACCAGTTGATCCTATGAAACATAGGGTTATAACACCTCCCATGAATATTTTTTCATAGGGTGGAGGTTATAAAAAACCTTCCTGGGATGTGTGGGGTTGGGGATTGGGTTGATTCCACAGTGAGTTCAGAAAAACTAGATATGGGAGTCCAATGGTAATATTATGAGGACCTGTCAGAGGAATTTGGCCCCCAACTTTGTAATGATTACCCAGGGAATATTACAGTCTGGTTGGGGGTTTCCCACCAACTGGGTACTAACCCCCTACTGAAACCTGAGCTCTAGCTGGAGGTTCCCCCCTAGCATTAAACTGACCTTCGACCAATTATGGGTCCCCGAATGGATGTTACCCCCCAACTATGTATTGTGCCCCAGCTATGTAGTGTCCTCCAGCTAGAGGTTCCCCCCCAGTAAAAGGTGGAATCATGAAATTTCTTTGTCCCAATCATGATGATTGACCTCCATATGGAGGTATCCCTCCTGTAGAAGGTTTATATCCCACAAGGTTTTGACCCCCTCCTGGAAATAGTCTACTAAGTGGAGGTCTCCCCTAATGTAGGCTATAGAAGGAGATACTAACAAGGAGGGCACAAGGATAGGTGAGACATCCTATGAGACAGGTGTTGGTGTAGGAATATGATTATGGGTTACATTCATATGAATCTTCTAGAAGACATGATGAAGTATCAAAGTTTCCCCTAATGGGGGAGGAGGATGAGGGGTGGGAAGAATCAACAACATTTTCTCTAATGGGGAGGTAGTGGGGAATGAAGTATGAAAGGTAGGAGCCATGATAGAGGTAGGGAGATGAGGTTCATGCGAAGATGCATGAGAAGGATCCCAATGTGGTGGGTGAGGAATTGCATTGAAGGTTACGTTTAACCTATCGAAGATGTCATATCCTAAATGTGTTCTCCACATAGTTTGGATAGGAGTCTGACTAGGTAGAGGAGTTGCAAATCCTACTAATTGGTTGAGATGTTCCGATTCCATATTATTCAGAATGTATTGAAAAGGTAAAAGTGGTAGTCGAGGATAATCAGTTTAAAATTCCCCAGAGGAGTTTACCTGTACTAGAAGTGGACTGAGAGGGCCGGTTAGGGGTGGGTTTGTAGGAGGGACAAAACCTTCCTGAAACCTAGGTCCCTCTAGGTGATCAATAAAAGGAGTAGTTTCACTCCCATAATCAGAATAACTCTCTTCATGGATAAATTCCTCCCAAGAGTGATCTTCGAGTAAATGAGGAGGCAAAGGTTCATAATCTTTAGGAGGAAAACCTTGCATCCTCTGAGACCTACGTCGACTTTGATCAGCTAGAGTGAAACTACAACAATAACAATCTTAACGCCAATTGAGGATAAAAAAAAACACATGCTAAAATAATCTAAGAAGAAAGCAAGAAAACTAATACCTTCTCATAGTGAAACCACTAGTTGGTGATGAAATCCAACGTCACTAAATCAAAATGAAAAATGGTAGGGGCAGAGCGGGTGGAACATTTACGTTGGTGACATGCTTAACAAAATTGTGCCTTGGTGCAATTTCCCACATGTTAGAACCATGGGTTACCCTCCATCAATCCTGAGTGAGTTTGGACAATGTTTGTCCCATGTACAACGAATAATTTCCCCTTCACCGTTACCTCATGCAAGAGACCTAGAGATAGTGGTCACTGAGGATTCCACTTACAACACCAGAGCCTGGGGAAATAGTCAACAGTCGGGTTGTACACACAAGGGAAAGGATTTTTAGGTCCTGAAATCTCCTTGAGAAGGCCCACATAAGGTTGTGATCTTCCTAAGTGATCCCTAAGTGGCTTTCGACATCATTTGTAATACATGCAAACCACACCACCAAGATTAACGAAGTGGGGTTAGCTAATCCTCTTGTTCCAATGTGACTTCGTGATTGACCCTTATGTGATAAGCGTTTCCAAGGAGAATGACATGGAAAATGGATTTCTCTCCCTAACACAGGATGATATGATTTTTTGATAGCTTTGGAGAGTTATCCTCACCACCTAATCCAAATCTCTACACTTAAGATAATGTTTGTTTTAAGATTGATTTATATATATTTTTTAATTAGCGCTTAATTATAAGGTTGTTGCTTACTCAGGGGTATGTGGAAGAGAAATTGTTGATGTGATGACCTTGATTTCCTCTGAAAATGCAATATAATGAAATGAAAATATTTCATTCAATGAACGTTATGTACGAGAGGGAGAAGAGTTTCACTTTTATTTTCAGAAAGTAACCTACCCAAATACCAATCCAAATGCAACATCCTATGAACACTTTCTAAATCCTAAAAAATGCCCAAGATAACGCTACCAAAATGCACAAAACTACTACTTGCAACAACAACAAAATTCAACTCTTTGTATTTTTTTTCCTTTTTCAAAGTTAACAAAGAAAAATTAAAAAAAAATGTAATCTTCTTTTCCTTCTTAATCAACAATGACAAGATTTAAATATTTGACACAAATATCCAAGCAAAAGAAGTGAATAAAGCATGCAAACAACTCAAAGAAAGACAAGACCAAAAAACCCTTAAACCACAAAGATAAAATCACACTTGTCACAACAACATAAAAGAATTCCACAAGATGAAATCAATAAGGAAACTTGAGAATGAAACTTGAGAGATCAGTAATCAGGAAAATGAAACAGATCAAGAAAAAGAACACCAGTCAAGCTAAGGGGTAAAAGGAATACTAAGAAAGGATGCAATAGAATACTCAGATGAAATGAATGGAAATTAAAAGGTAAGGAATACATCTCAAACAATCAATTTCATCCAATGAGAACCAAATACAAAGTCCAGACATTAATCAAAATAGTTCTAAGCAGAAAACTGAGAGAAAATCAGAGAAAAATGAGCCCAAAAACACTATTGCAGGAGGACGCTCCTTTGTAAGTGCAAATAGGGCATCCTAAGAGAGAGGATTCTCCTTAATAGGCTAGGGGGAGCATTCAATACACTCCTCAGGGATTCTGTAGGGTCATCCTTTAAGACAGGGATGCTCTTGTGGGTCCTATAGGGTATGAAAATTCATAAAATTGCCCAGAAAAATGAAGAATTAAAGAGATGGGATAGATAGGTTCATAGAGGGGAGTAATAGGAAAATAGATAGAAAATTAAAGATAAAAAAAGTAATTTATTTGAGGGCTATAAACTAGGAGGAACAAAGTGTTCTCCCTAGTATGGTTGCGAAAAACTGTTCTGATAAAATCCCCCTGCGGACAAGTGGAATCCCCCTCGACTAGGTTTCTTTCAGTTGAGACAGTTAAAACAAATGGTTCCCTATATTCTAATATACTTGTCCTATTTTAATTTTTTATAGGTTGAAATAAGAGAGATAAAGGATTTGTTTACCTATCTTTGTAGGTTGTCCATGTATCCTTTAGCGGTTGAGCTCCAAATCTGAGTGCTTTCTTGCGAGGTTAACCTACAAAAACAATAAATTCCTCTTCCTACTACTATCCAATGTTATATAAAAACAACCCTATCTAACAAAAAAGGATAAATACACCAACCAAGAACTAAACAAAGTGGATATCAGAAATAGGCCAAGTTATCATTAAATTGGAAACATGAAACTTACAACCTGGTTTGTGTTGCATTCCCTCCAAGTCTCCAACAATTCAATCCTCAAATACACACCTTATGAGAAAGATCCTCACTTTTATATCCTTACTCTCAATATCAATCCTTTTTTATCATATTATCCCTCCCCTCATGTCCAAATATCCTTGGTTATATAGGATCAAGAAGGTCCAACCACATAGGGTAATTAGGGAGTGTAGTTGAGGATTTTCATGGATTAGGTTAATATTTGAATTCATATTCATGATAATGATCTTCCCTCAACATAGAATGGAATAGGGTGGAATGAATCTTTATGAAAACAAGGAAAACAACCCAAAATATTCTCGAAAATTCCTACTAGATTCATGAGATCTTGATTTATCAATAGGGATGCTCCCCCAGAGAGGAAGATAGATGTCACGGACTCTCCCCTTGAACTGGATAAGGAAGGAGGATGATCCCATAGACTGGTTGGGGGGAATCTTTGGTCAAAAAGGGCTATAAAGACTAGGGGAAAAGTGGGTTTTCGACTTCCAAATGGGTGTTTTTCTCCTCTAACTTCACTAGGGATCATGGCATGTAATTTTTACATGGTTTCAAGGTTGAAATACTTAGAAAAGCATGACATTTAGGCCATGACACTCAATAATAGTACTCCAATGTAGTTGTGACACTTACGTGGTGAGATGTCATAATTGCGACACTTAGCAAAGTGAATTGCGACACTTGTTTAGGCATGGAAAAATGGTGTATAAAACATACCATCAACCATGTACCATGAAATATACCTCAACGAAATACCATATCACTCTGAATCATTCCATGTACCATGTACCATAAGATATCAACAATGAAGTGCCTCAAAAAAGTACTCAAGCGTGTACCAATATCACCACCATATGCCTCTAACCATGCGCTATATAATCAACCATATACCTCAAACAACATGCTAATCATCCATAGACCATGTACCTACAACATGTGTCATATCACTCATGATATGCCTAAACTAATTACCATAACGATGTCCCAATGTAACCAAGATATACACTAGCCATGTATCTCAACAAATATGCGTCAACCAACATGTATCATACATCCTAGATGTGCCTCAAAGAAGATACCAAAACCCACAAAGATATCCCTTAAGCATATTCCTCAATATCACCAAGATGAAACCTCTTAACACATATAATAACATACCTTTTAGACTTGTAACCGACCCAATGCCTCTGATCTTGATACACATACCTGTAGTAATACCTCAGTTCTCAATAACCATGAACATTCATCCTCCTTCACTTCTATTTTTTCCTCATGGGACAAAGACTACCTATTACGTTGGGCCTCGCGTGATGTGCCCTAGGAAACCCATGGGGGTTCCTCAAAGGACACCCTATGCCTGACTCGTGAGGGACAACCTAATTAGGGTTTATCATAAACTCGTGCTCTCTACAACTCTAAAACTTTTGATCCTCCTTCACACTTTCTCCACTTCCTCGGGGTCAACCTTAGATTCACCAATAGACCAAAATACTAGACCAAAATATTCTCATGAGATAGATTTTCAATGTGTGTGTGTTTGTAACAAATGAATGTCTCATGATGTGTATTTATAATTTTTCAACCAACAACTTTTCCTCACTTTAGGTTCGACCTATAATTTCTTGTTATAACAACTTTACCCTTTAATTAGTTCACTTGTAACCAACTAGGGGCTTCTTAACCATTCGTTGGGGCTTCCAAATTCATGAGGGAATATCTCCCTAATCGTAAGGAACCACATGGTGCACAACCTATCATGGTAAACGAAATGACGAGGAATATCCATCTATGAGTGTGTTACCTAGATATTCATTGTCCTTCATGTACATATTCCTTAAATAACTATGGGTCTCATGACCACACCACTAGGGATTTGTGTAGAATTCATCAAATTCACTCAACACATCTTCTGACATCAACCACTTTTGTTGACATCAATGAAAACTAACTCACCATCAATCTCCATCACAAATATGGGGTATATAGAATGCTCCAAGGTTTGACATCAATGACAACCAACTGTCCAACAATCTTTCCCTTTGGAATTGATGGAAACACCAACATTGATGGAAACACTCATACTCTAGTACTCATGATCCCCCTATGACCATTTCTCATCATAAATGTTTCTCTCTTTCCCCATTTGACATCAATGAAAAATGGTATCTCTCCTTGGGGATGTTCCCCATATATTCATGCTTATGTTCTTTCTTTTCACATGTTTATGTCCTCATGTTTATTTCTATGTTCCTCTTCTATTTTGATAACAAAGAGTGACTCCTCCTGAAACTATACCTTCTTTGAAAAATCCTTCTCTAACTTCATGTGCTTGACTCTTTCTCTTTTGATCTCTCTCTTTATCTCCCTTTGACATCATGGGAAAAATGATGACTCTTCTTGTTGGTATGTCTCCCCATATCCGCATGATTCTAATATTTCTTTCTTGATCTCTTTATATGACAATTTCTATTTTGACTTCTCTGGAAGATGTTGTGTGGATTAGTGTACTGTTTCTTGTGTATGTTTCCTTTCCTCTCTTCCAATGTTGGTTATTTTCCATTGGTTCTTCCTCTTGTAACACTCTTACATATATAAAGATAATTCAAAATTTGATTTCAAATCTTCATGGCCTGTGATGTTCACTATTTAGACATCAATGACCATGTTGTTCAATAATGTCCCTGTGAAGATATAGCTTATGTTGAAGGTTTATCTTTCCTTGCTCCATTGTTCCTTTCACTAATTTTCTTCTTGTGACCAACTGATTCCACTTGTCCACTTATTCCAATTGTAAATATGCCCTTTCATATATCTGTCTACACCTTCCAATGATCTCATAAACACATCTATGTCCATATGTCATAAATTGTCCATAATTCTTCTACTCAACTTTCCATAATGCTAACCCATCTATCATTGTACTATCATGAAAGATTATTTGTTGTAACTATTCATCACATATTCATTTTTCTCATACTTAATCAAATATGTCCACTAATATGAAATACATCCTTGAATCTGTAATGAATATCTCCTTTCCTGAAAAGTGTATCAATGATATTTATCTAATATTTGCATGGAAACATTGCTTCTCAATCAATCAATATGTCATTATGTACTTATATTATCTGAGTTCCATGAATCTGTCTATGTAAATACTTCAAATTTATCGAAGGAGGGTTTCCTTATCTGTAGTAGCTACTTCATAGACTCCCCATGTTCAATATTCATATTTACTAGGAGTCTCCAAGCCGAATGGATCATAACAATGGAGGAATCCTCCATAATATGGAGTAATCTTCTTCTTTGTTTGTAGAATCATCATATATCTGAACTCTGACTTCTTCCTCTTTGATTGTGGATTCATTATGATCTTGCACTACAATTCCTTAATGTACAACCTCCCTTGCATGTTCTTTATTCAACTGCTCTTATTTTATTTCTCACACTATTTCAAATCTTGCGATATTTGGGACCTGTTCTTTGTTCACCTTCTCTTCTTGTTTTCCATTTCTTCTCCAAACCTTCATGTATCAAACATATTCCTTTTTCCTATATATTTTTCTTGATCTCGTACTATTTCCAATCCTGATAGTATGACTTATGGCTGTCCTTCATTCATATGCTCTTATTTTATCTAATCTTATTTTCTTTTCCAAAATTTCTTACATCGGATATCAGTGTTCTCTTTCATAGAAGTATCCATCATGCTTCTACAATAACTAGCTATTTGACCATAATTGTGGCATTTGTAACATTTAATGTTGTGGGGAGCCACATAGGTATTTCTTATCTGAACATTTATTCCATATGATCTGCAATCTACAACCTTATGTCCAAATTTAGTACAAATAAAGAAATGACTATAAAAGATACTTTCATACCTGGAAGTGAATGATATTCTTTGTGGTGCAGTCCTTTTGAATTCATGCCTTGGTTGATCACGATCTTCTAGTTCATTATTTACTTGAACTATGTCTTTCTTGGTTGATTTAATAAACTCAACCTCATCTCCTACGGGATAGAATTAAGTGCAATTATTGTTTATTAGGTTGGCTATTTGATCCCACATTACATGTTTAGTCGCCTTCAATGTTATCTTCCCTGTATCTATGCTCTCTAATCTTTAGATTTCTTTCAAAGCTTCATCTTTATCTATATTCAACTTTGACACTAGTACTTCTCCATTTTTAACTTGTTCCTCTAATTCTTTAATGTTAGAATTCTTGTTCCTCAATTGAGTATTTATAGAACCTAACTCTATTTCTTTAATGTTGAGGTTAGAGATTACTTTATCCAAACCCTATGTTGGGTTTATGATTTAAGTTGCTTCTCTCACCTCCTCTTGCACTTTCGTTGAGTATCCTTGTTGATTCTTTAGCAATTCATTTTTTGTTTTTAATCTCAACTTCCCTTTGCAATTGCATATTCTCCTCATATGTTTCCTTCAATTTAAGGAACAACTATTACTTTTCTTTGAAACTAGTTTTGTAACTCTCATGTTTGAACATGTTGAGCTTCAAGAATTTTCAACCTCTTTTTTAGTGATTTGATAGTTGTGTATTTTTTTTTATCAAATCTTTAATCACTTTTGGATCTTTAGGATCTACACCCAACGATATTATCTTCCTTTCAAAATAGGCCACCCTAGTTTTATTATCTTTAGTAGCTATTGTTTCTCACCTCAATTGCTTGTATATTTTGAGAAAAATTTCCTTCATTTCTTTCTCACTTGCAGAATATTGCAACACTCCTTGGTATATCATCTTGATCACTTGTTGATGAAAATTGACCAAGTCAGGATATTTGATACCCTTTGTCTTAAACTTGAAATTAATCATTTTTTAATCTGCTAGAGAGAGTGGCTTTTGTACATTTTCCTCTAACAAATCCATATTGAAGGTGCTTTCTTGATGGTTTGTTTCTCTCAACAACCTTGTTGATGGAGCTTCTTCTCCTCCCATTGAGGAATACAATTCTCTCTGGGACTCTTTGTTTTATGTCTTTATATCCTTGTAATGTGATAAAAGAGTGGGTGGCCTCTATGATATTCCCTCATTGGTAGTTTCTTGCAGGAGTCATCCTATGGACAATAGGGCTAATGGAAAACTCAATAATAATGAGTGGACCCTCAGATTCTAACTTTTCCTATGTTTCCTGTAATATTCCTTTCTCTTTACTTATGAATTTTGTGGATATTTATTCCTCTTTTGCTTCTTGATCCTCTGGGTCTACATCATTGAGATTCTTACTCCGATGATGACCCACTATTGATTCTGATTGAAGGTATGATATTGGATGTTTCATGGATTTGACAATAAGAACTATACTGGCTTAGGAGAAAAAGACCACTGAGTCAGGGGCCTCTTTCTACAATATTTCTCTGACCTCTTCCCATGATTCTATATTTTTTTATTTCTCTATTTCTTCCCTTGACTCATGCTTATAAGTGGATCTTCTAGCAGAAATCACTCCATGTGGGCCATATGCCCACTCGTATCCTTTTTAAAAATCAATCAATATCAATAATTCTTCAATAATTCTAGAGCCATTAGCCTACGCATGAGGAAAGATGGAAGTCTAAAAGGTTCCTATGAGAAACCATAAACTCTTATGATAATATAATTTTGGGCTAGTTACCAATATCTAGTCCCGATATCTTTACTCAATTGTAGTAGATGCTTCATTTCTATAAAAATTCTTGGAGGATGAGAACCATGAATGAGGGTATACATGGCCTTCATGCAAAGATTGACATAATGGTTAAAACCTTGATTTTTTTCCTGCTTGTTCATCCTCTTAGGCCATTCAACTATCGAATTAATATTTCCCTCTTTGTCTACTACTTTTCTTCCACAACCTTTGAAATAAAAATGATTTTGAGATAGTATGAAATGTACTAGGTATGATTGGTACCTAAATCATTGATTATTGTGGAAATTTTCTAATTGTATCTGAATGGATTCCTTTAACAATATTTAGAATTCCAATCTATGGAGAGCCATGGTGTTTGGAGATAGGAGGAGTGATAAAAACCCAAGAGCATCATGATCCATCACCCTATCATGATCCTGACCCAGTATTTGGAAAATGGTGGTTAGGGCATGGTAAATGTTTTGCGGGAAAATGTCAATTGGGAAATTGGTTGATATGATTGGTAATCAAGAGTTGGGGTGTAAAAGGATACAAAGTAAATTTTGTTTATCAGCATGAGGAATAACTGGTTATGCAACCTAGAGAGTATGTTCTTTCACAAATTCATAGGCTTGTTCTAAGAAGAAGATCATTTTATCTAGCTCTTTTGGTGATAATTGGAAAACAACTCGTTCTTTATCCATGGATAATATCTTTCATTTGGGAGCTAGATAATTGGAAAAGCACCAATGAACGACCTATCAAAAATTTAAGGATTGAAGTATGTTGGAACGAATTAGGTTTGAATCCCATATATTCCTGCAGTTTTGACCACATTTAGCATCTACCTAGGTGAGACTAATGAATTCACCTAAGTTAGGACAAGACAAAACTGGGATGAAAATTTCACTATCTCTGTCAATTAGGGTTTCATCAATGTCATGTGTTTTCTTGGGAGGTTGAGGCTTCTTAGGGTTTGATTTAGTTTCCATTTGGGGAAAATATGTAGGAGACGAAGTCATAATGCACTTAAAAGGGATGGAAGGTGTTGAAACATAAAAAATATTTTCCAAAAATGTTCATAAATTTTTCCAAATTTTATATTTTCTTATGCTTTGAATAATTTTCATAACTTTGATTTTCAAGATTTTTATTTGTACAGTTCCTTTATGTTTGTTTGGATGATTCTTTCTCCTTTGATTTTTGTGCGCATTTATTGACTCCTTGGATTATCTTTCATGAGATGAGGATTAGGTGATTTATCTTGGTTGTTCCTTTTGAATCTTTTGCCGCATGTTTATTCGACATTGCTTATATGATCATTTGAACTTATTCATATGCCTTGTTTAGTGTGAAATTAGATTATCATGACATTTTATTAGGAATTTTAGTCCCCATGTGTCACCAATTTTTGTGGCTACAAGACCCCCCATAATGTTTTTTTAAATTATTATGGGTCCCTCCATATAAATTTTATTAATATCGCCTTCTAGAAAGTTTTGGTTTCGTTTCGTTTATGAGATTTTCATTTTGATTTAAGTTTAGTGTGACATATTCATTGCTTTCGTTTTGTTTCCAACATTCCAACGGTTTAAGTTTCACCTTATTTTGACTCAAAGTGTGGTCATTTCTCACCACTTGGGAATAAAATATGTATTTTGTTATGTTTCTTCTAAATTGTAAATAAAATTAATGTTAATATGTAAATAAGTTTTTATTTTATTTAACCTTAATTAATTAAATTAATTATTAGTTAAATTTGATTTAATTTTTATTTTTTCAATTTGTGTATATATATTTTGTAATTATAACATAATTAATAAAAGTGTCCATTATTTTTTATAAATTGAATTAGTTTTGATGACTCAACTTTGACAAGTGATATCTTCATTTTTACTCAACCAAATGGAGAAAACTAACACTCATTGGAAATCTATTTCAATGGAGAATAATCTAGAAGAATTAATTAAAGAAAATCTCGAGATTTACTATCCCAAAAAATCAGCAAAAGTGAAGGCTATGAATTTGCAACTAAAAGTAGTTTTTTTAATTGATTTAGAAGATTTTCTTTGGCTAAGAAGATTTGTTGTTGCTTATTCATTTCCAAATTGTTTCATTGTTAATATTATCTTCATGGGAAAGCAAGGGAAAGCAAGGGAAAGAATGAATTGTGTTATTCTAATTTGGTAATTTGTTTTGAGTGATTCGAAATTGCGTCCATTTTCAGAAGGTTATTTTGCAGAGTGATTTTCGGGAGATCAGAGAAGCATTTTCCAAATTGGTTGAATTTTTTTTTCAGAAACATGTTCAACTACCTTATCCTAAAAGGATTTTTTTAGAAGCTAAACCATTTGGGAGAAATCAGGATTGGAGTGACACGGATTTTCCCAAATTGGAAATTGCGTCAATCTTCAAGAGACATTTTTCAAAAATGATTATGGGAAAACTGAGCAGATTTTGGAAACACGGTTGAAAACCCATCTGAAAACAAGGCCAAATTAGCTAACCTCCAAATTATTTTTCAAAAGGATGAATATTTTTGGATATATGATGCATTTTTGGGGCGGGTTATTTCTAGAATTTTTGCTAATTCTATAGTTGATTCATGGCAACGAGTTTTTTTTGCTGACTAAAGGAGGATTCAACCTAAGTGGAGGATATTATAAAAACTCTGATTATTCCTAAGTATAGGGGGGTTAGGAACCTGAAGGACATTTTGGGCTTGAATGTAATAGGATTCTTTTTAATGTAAATATTTTTCAAAAGAAAAAAGATTATGAGATTTTGTTTTGTTAAATTATGTTTTCCCTGTAATTTGTTTCTTATGTTTCCAGTAATCTTTATTATTTTCATAGATTCATTTGAGTTGTGATTGTTGTAATTCAGTACTACCTCTGTTGCAAAAAAATTTAAATCATATGTGTTTGAACATGGTATTTCCTTTGTTTTGTTGTGAGCAAAACAAGACCTGTGTTTGAAAATTGTTGTTCAATTTCTAATAATTGAAGGGAAATTTGAGTCAATCACATATAATTCTTATATTAAAGAGGTGGATCAGATTTATCATTGTTGGATACCTGGTTTACCTATTTAATTTTTTTATCCTACGTCTTATATACATTCTATAAGATTTTTAAAGGATTTAGTAGATGAAGTCATGCCTCTTTGTTTCTAATTATTAGTCATTGAAAGGATCATTAAAAATTAGGTCAAAAAGCCTCATAATAAATCATTATATATTTGAAACTTTGATAGGAATTTATCTTTTGCGGCGAAGAGAAATATCTAGTAACAACATCTTTTGGTGTCGTTGTCCAGGACAGATTTGAAGGTGTTTATCTTTCTTGGGTGTTCGACAAAGTTCATATCTATTTCTTGATGGTGAATAAGGAAGAGACATCAAAATTTGGTTGTAATCATTCACCTGGCGACTCCATGCTGAAAAAAATCCATATGATTCATTGGTGACTCCACTATATCTAGAATGTCACTTTCAATTGCTACAAAGGTAGATCACGGGTTTTTTCCTTTGGATTTTTCAAAGGTTCCCGATTTTTCTAATGTTGTACCTATTGTGGATGAGTGGGAAGACAGTCTTCCCGAGTTTAAAGAAGGTAAAAATGAAAATCTTGCAAAACACCTCTTTTAATTTCATGAGCTTATGGATCAACTAGATATACATCATGAAGACGTATTGATGAAAATGTTCATGTATTCTCTAGGAGGAGATGCACGTGAATGGTATTAGTCCATTTCTCCTTCTAGCATATCTTCATTGAAAGAGTTTCACATAGCATTCAATAATCATTGTAAGAAATATCTTCCAACTGAGTGGCTTTTTTAGCATTGCTATGAAACATTTGCATTGTATATTCATAATTTTGTAGTTGATTCTTCTAGTAGTGTAGATGAAGAAGATTATGCTTATAAAGGGGATTGTGCTTGTGATGGATACTTTGTTGTGGAAGAAAGCATTCATAAAATATTTTAAGAGGTTTCTAATTTTTTTCGTGATGATTAGAATGTTCAAGATGAATGAAATCTAGAAGATCAAGAAAACCATCCATTTCCTTTTTTTACTAATGATGTAATTTTAGAAAATAAGGAGGGAATATAAAGGTCTCCAATTTTTTCTTACTAGATCAACATTTCCTTGGAAGATCTACGTGAAAGTTTGAATAATGAATTGGATAGACATATCACTAAGGCTAAGAAATTATTATTTGATTATGGTAGAGAATTCACTTTTCTTGAATTTAGTTATCTTGAACTAGAATTTGAGGTATGCAATGATTATCAAAGCATTGTTATCCATAATTTTTATGATATGGTAGAAGCATATTTAGAGGATATAATTAGTACAAATTTATATTATTCTTACGCCATTCATCGCAACTTCATTTTGGGCTCCATTTTTTCTTCGAGTTGCTAGTTGTTATATTGTTGTTCATCTTAAAGGCTAGAAGTGTGGAATAACTTTACATAGTAAACCAATTTCTTGCATGGACTCAATGGAAATTCCATATTACTTGATGAATGAAATTGTTTCTAATTAGAATGGGTAACACTATATATAAATAAGCTCATGTTTGAGTTTTTCTTTTTAGTTTGTATATTTAAACAAAAAGAATAAAAAATGAAATCTCTTTCTTTGTAAATTATCTTTAATCCCATGTTTAACTGATATAGGATTTCTGGAATACTTTTAGGAAAATAAGAAAAACATTCTTAAATTCTTTTTYTGAAACAGAAAAGGTATGTTTTTTAGAAAATATTCTTGACATTAAACTATAACTGGATATCGTCTCAAGGTTTATATGTGTGTGTGTGTGTGTGTGTGTGTGTGAGCCTGCTCACATATATGTGAGCAGGCTCACATATACTCACATATATGTGAGCCTGCATATATATATATATATATATATATATATATATATATATATATATATAATTAGTATTTTAAAGAAAGATCCTAGTTGTAATAGAGAGTTAATTAGTATCATAGTGAGTCATTATATAGGTGATTCTACTCATTTCATATATTATAAATAAACAACATCCCATAATGTTCTTTGATCTGTTTATTTCCCACATATCGCTTAAAGGGATGATGAAAGGAAATTCATAAAAATACTTTCCCTCATCTCTTCTATTTTTAATAGCATATTAAACAATAAGATGGTGAAAGGAAATTCATCTTGTGAACATTGATAACTTCACCAGGGATATGGACGCCTGGCTAGTAGTGAAGCAATGTCTTAATGGGGGATGCAGATAACTTCACCGCGGCCATAGATGCCTAGATGACAGTGAAGCAATATCTATGATGTTTATTAAGGATTATCCTATAAGCTTAATTGTCACTTTGTTATTAATTACTTTCTCCATAGATACATCTTAATCCATTATATTTGTTATACAATGAATGATTTATAATCCTTTAGATAGAACTAGTCTAGTTATAAATTTAATATCTTGACTAGATTTTGGTAAATTATTTTAGAAATTGCCTGAGTATATTCAAAAAAGAAAATATTTATATCCTATTTGGAAAATTTCGTAATGTTTTATAATTCTTATATTAGTTCACATAGTTTTGAAATGAGAATAAAGTTAGTTTATCTTTCAATTTTTTACTCCATGGCTGAACAATAAAGGCACTTGGTCTACTGTTATTTAGTGCCTCAAGTAGGAGACACAATCCCCAGATGGAGCCTAATGTTGTAGCATAAAAAAAAATTGCCAAAATTTTTCCCAAATTTTTCCAAATTTTCTATTTTCTTATGGTTCACATCATTTTCATAACTTTGATTTTAAAGATTGTTATTTATACATTTCCTTTTGGTTTGCTTGGATGATTCTTTCTCCTTTGATTTTTTTGTGTTTTTATTGAATCCTTGGATTATCATTCATGAGATGAGGATTAGGTGATTTGGCTTGGTTGTTCCTTTTGAGTCTTTTGCCTCCTGTGTATTCGACATTGCTTATATGATCGTTTGAACTTATTCCTATGCATTGTTTCATTTGAAATTAGATTATCATGAAATTTTATTAGGAATTTTCATCCCCATGTGTCATCAATTGTTGTGGCCACAACACCCACCATAAAAAAAAAAAAAATTATTCTGGGTCCCTCCATATAAATTTTATTAATATTGCCTTCTAGAACGTTTTGGTTTGGTTTCTTTTGTGAGATTTTCATTTTGATTTGATTTTAGTGTGACATCTTCATTGCTTTCATTTTGTTATCAACATTCCAACAGTTCAAGTTTCACCTTATTTTGACTTATGATTTGAAAGATATCATCAGTCAAAGTGTGGTCATTTTTCACCACTTGGGCATAAAATATGTATTTTATTATGTTTCTTCCAAATTATAAATAAAATTAATGTTTGTTTTTTATAGTTTGTCTGTGACCTGCGGGACTAGCTTGTGGCTTGAGAAACCACAAATTAGGGGCATCTAAACCATCAAAATCACCCGGGGATCATACCCGGCCTGAGCCACACCAACCCTTAACATGGCTGGATTTTTTGTCCCCGCAGGATTCGAACCGTTGACTTAACATCACATAGTGCCTTAACAACACACTATGTCATCGACTGTCCTACACCTCAGGGACTAAATAAAATTATTGTTAGTAGTAAATAAGTTTTTATTTTATTTAACCTTAATTAATTAAATTAATTATTAGTTGAATTTTATTTTATTTTTTATTTTTGCAATTCGTGTATATATATATTGTAAGTATAACATAAATTAAATAATTAAATGAAACATGATTAATAAAACTTCCCATAAAGTTTTATAAATCGAAATAGTTTTGATGACTCAACTTTGACAAGCGATATCTTCAGTTTTACTCAACCAAATGAGGAAAACAAGGACTCGTTGGAAATTTATTTCCATGGATAACAATCTAGAAGCATTAATTCAAGCAAATATGTAGATTTAGTATCACAAAAAATTAGCAAAAGTGAAGGTTGTAAATTTACAACTAAAAGTTATTTTCTGAATTTATTTATAATATTTTATTTGGCTAAGAATATTTTCTATTTCTTATTCATTTACAAATTGTTTTATTGTTAATATTATTTTCATGGGAAATAAAGGAATGCATGAATTGGTTTATTCTAGTTTGGTAATTTGTATTGACAGATTGGAAGTCGCGTCCATTTTCAGGAGGCGATTTTACAAAGTGATTTATGGTCAATCAAAGAAGAATTTTCCTAATCGGTTGAAAAAACATTTTTGAAATAGGGTCAATTACCTTATCCTAAAAGGATTTTCTCAGAATCTAAACCATTTGGGAGAACTTAGGATTGGAATGACACATATTTTACCAGATTGGAAATCGTAACAATATTCAGGAGACATTTTTTCATAATGATTTATGGGCAAACCGACCCGCTTTTCGCAACATCGTTGGAAACCCATCTAGAAAAAAGGCCAATTTAGCTAACCTCCAAATTAGTTTTCAAAAGTATGACAATTTTTGGAGAAATGATGTGCTTTCTAGGAGGGTTCTTTCCATAACTTTTGCTAATTATGTAGTTGATTCATGACAACAATTTTTTTTCGCTGACTAAAGGAGGATTCAACCTGAGTGGAGATTAAAAAAACTTTGATTATTCATGTGTATAGGGGGGTTAGGAACCTGAAGGAATCTTTGGGATTGAATGTAATAGGAGTCTTTTTAATGTAAATATTTTTCATAAGCAAGGATATTCTGAGATTTCATTTTGCTAAATTATGTCTTTTCCTGTAATTTGTTTCTTATGTTTCCATTAATATTTATTATTTTCATAGATTCATTTGAGTTGTGATTGTTGTAATTCAGTACTACCTCTGTTGCAACAAACTTTAAAGCATGTGTTTGAACATAGTATTTCCCCTATTTTGTTGTGAGAAAAACAAAGCATGTGTTTGAATATTGTTACTCAAATTCTAATAATTGTAGGGAAATTTGAGCGAATCACATATCATTCTTCTATTAAAGAGGTGGATAATATTTATCATTGTTGGATAATTGGTTTACCTATTTTTTTTTTTTATCCTACATCTTCTATCCATTCTCTAAGATTTTTAAAGGATTTAGTAGATGAAGTCATGTCTCTTTGTTTATAATTATTTGTCATTGAAAGGCTCATTAAAAATCAGGTCAAAAAGCCTCATAATCAATCAATATATATTTGAAAATGTGCTAGGAATTTATATTTCTCAGCCAAGAGAAATCTCTAGTAACAACATAAGGGTTATGATTTACCTTGGAATAAGCTTGTAGAGGTAGGCATTGGAAAGAAGATGCTTGATACCCTCCTTTGCTCAAACATGGCAAGTACATATTTTGGTGCTTTGGAATGAGTAATATTCTCCATGCCCGATGGATTTTGTAATTTTTTTTTTACCCTTTAGATTCCCACGTGTCACCTTCGATCCAGATGAAACATTTTCACAAAATCCCTAAAGATCAATAATTTGGGTGACATCATGTTGTCATCATCATGATCCCATGGATATGTGACAATAGCTCGCCCATCCATGCTATAAATGACATTGTTTTGGTTGATGTAGCAAGTTATCTAAGCTTTATGTACTCATAATCAATACTAGTGGGTCCTTATGGTACGAAGGCGATGATATGAAGTTAGCTCCAAGTGGTGATAAATGATAGTGCATGCAAGTATGGGATAGTAAATGGGGAAGTGGTTAGATAAAAAATGGAATATTTTTGTCATGACCCAACAAAAATGGTTCGGAACATTGTACCCTTTCCATGTGACACCATTCATTCTTCAATACGTGGCTCTGAAAACCACCATCGCACTTCAATCATGCACAAATTCTGAATCATTTTTATGATGCGACAGGCATCCTCAACCGTAGATCAGGATTTCTTGTAGCAGTCAGATGATCAAGCCTACATATTTTCTAGTGCTTAAGTTTTAAGCCTTTCTCTCATGCTAATAATATTGTGAAGAGGGGGTTAATCCTATTCAAATCACATTAATTCTCTTTGTTCTCCCAATAAGTGCCAAGGTTCCTAGAAATTTTGACCTTGGGCAGTTATGGAATGATTTTATGATTATTCCTTTTTGGGGATGTTTGGTTGCATATTGATTTCTCTCGATCTATGAGATATGTAAACCCACCTTTAGCCTATTGTTCTTAATTTTTGGTCTCATATTCTCGATCAGTATGCATGTTAATGACTCGATCAAATCTAGTACTAACATTAGCTCCAACGGGGACAACAGACTCGTATGGTATGATGAGAAATCTAGACCAAATTCCTTCTCCTATTAGGTTATAGAGTCTGTGTTAAAATAAAGATCCCCTGTTCACCTGAAAAAATGATCTGAGACGTGTAAAAAAATTGCTCAACATCTTAAAATTAGAACCCTAACTTCTTTCTTGCGTAATAAATGGTGAATAAAGTAAAATTAAAAATACATAACAAGAATGGAAAAATATTTATTTATTTACAAGTTAAGAAAGATTTGCAACATTTAGTACTGCAAAAAATGTTTGAGGAACTTCCAATTTATACCGGAATCAAACATCTCACGATCCAACTGAGCTAGTTTGTACGTGTTGTTATCTAGAGATGTCATGACCATGATATTTTGTGTTAGTTGTCAAAACTTAATTAGTTGGTCGATCCTCCTTCTTATGTTATAAATTTTTATTTTCTCTTTTGTATGTTCCCTATCAAAGTATGTTTTCTTTGTGTTGTTTGCTTCTTGGGCAAGGCTTGTGAGGGTTAATGCCTCTTTGTATTCTCTATTTACTTTGAGGATGCAACAGCCTAGGTATTCACCCACATCATATATTGGGTGATTTACATATTTGTTTTGATCACTAACCACATAGGAAAATTTTGTTTCTCCATATAATCTCCTATTCTCTCCTCCAAAAACAAGTTCAATAGCATAAATCATATCCATCTGCATTGTACCACTCAAATTGTTTTCCCATGTTCTGGATAGTAGCATTCCATAGTTGTAGGCACATCATGCACCACCACATCTATCATAATACTCTTGACAAGTAGTTGAGCCAATGTGACTACCATGGCATTGATCATCCCATCACATTTCACTTTCCTAGTGTTGAAATAATGTAACTACAAAGTGTATTCTTATTATTATTTGATATAATTATTCATTGGATCAATCCCCATTGTGGATTGATCATGTCAGCTATTGTAAAAGGACCAAATCCACTTTTGCGGATTGGTCATAATGTAATTGTAATAGGAAAAAGAAGAATTCAGCCCCAGAATATATTTAAGAGGCCCTAGAATATAATAAAGGTGGTTATAACCACCCAGTTTGAGAAGTAGGCCCTGCCCGTGAAGAGACACTTCACACATGCCATATTTGTATAAATAAGGAGGCTAGCACTTCACTTAGACACACACCTCACTTGCTTATTAAGAGACAAGTTTCAGAATTGTAGTTGGAGAAGAGAGATAGAGAGGTGCATATTTGGGAGAGGATCTTCTGTATTAGCTTGAATTATCTCTTGGCATTGTATTGGCTATCTATAATAAGGAAGTTTTGTTGGGTTTTCTTCCCCTAGAGGGTTTCCCAGGATAAATGTTGTGTCTCTTGTGATTGTGTATTTCTCAGCGATCTTGTGTTATGCTATTGTTATCTATTGAAATGCAAAGAACTATAATAATGGCTTAAACATTATCATGGTATCAGAGCCAAGCTGAAGGAAGCATCTTTCACAAGAGTGAAAAACGTCACTGTTGTCGTACATGCAAATTAGGGATTTTTTATGGTGAAGCTTTTCAGCCCTAAAACCACCTAGAAATGTGCGCCCTCCCCCAAGGACTACTTTGGCACTCTCAACACACATTTTCAATGGCTAGATCTCCCAAAAGTGAAACCCTATTTTCACAACGTACCAGAAGTACCAGAAAATCAGTGTACCAGAAGTACTAGAGGTACCAGAAAACTAGAAGCACCAGTCCAAAACTCCACAGATCACGTTTGGAGGAGAAAAAGTTGGATTTTCTCAGATCCAAGCACACTAGGCTACTCACCTTATCCAAACACACATCCTCGTAAGTTTAGAATTTGATTTTGAGCATTTTCATTTTTCGGCCATTTTCCTAGCTCCAGGTAAAAGATGTTTGGAAGCACTAAGATTGTTGACAAGATGGAAGGTGTGGAAACCCTATGTGCCTGGAAGTATAGGATTGGACTCATTCTTGAAGAGAATGACCTAGCAAAATTCATCAAAGGAGAAATTCTGGAACCCGACGATGCTGCAGAAAAAGCCAAGAATCAAAAGGACACAATCAGGGCCAAAAGAATCATTGTGGATTCAATCAAAGACGACCGGATTTATTATGTGTCATCTAATAAGACTCCAAAATAAATGTTTAATGCCTTGACAAGAATGTATGAAGTAAAGAACATAAATTGGAAGATGAATCTAAGAACTCAACCGAAGAATACAAGGATGCAGAAAGGAGAAACAATTCAGGAATATTTCTCTAGAATCTCAGAATTCAAAGAATAGTTAGAAGCGATTGGAGATACCATAGACAAATCCAAAATCATAATGATGGCCCTAAATGGTCTCACAATACCTTGGGATGCATTCATCCAAACGATATGTGCCAGAATGGAGAAACTAAAGTTTGATAGTCTATGGGAAGAATGCATCCAAGAAGAAACAAGAGTAACTAACTGTGAAGCGCTACTAGCAAGAGATGATGATCAAGTCATAGATACTCACACCAAAAGAGGAATCAAGAAACCATACTTCCAAAAGGAGACTCATAAAGAGCCTCAACCGCCAAACAAATTCAATAATAAAGAATCTCATCCAAGGAGATTTCAGAAGAAAGGACAATGAAAGGAAAGAGATTATTCATTTGTACAATGCTACAATTGTTATAAGATGGGACACATTGAGAAATTTTGTCCATCCAGACAAGAAGAATACAAGAGAAAACATAAGAGGCGCCATGCCCATGTAGTCGAAGATGAAGAGCCACCTGCAAAGATGATAATAGAGTAGATTAAAGATGATGTCTTAATCTTGGCCCTCTCAGGATTGGTATCACCTGGAGAGGACACTTGGCTCATTGATAGTGGTGCATCCAAGAACATGATGGGACAAAGAGACATCCTCTCTTGTATTTCAGAAAAGAATTTTTCTCAGAAAGTGACACTTGGAGATGATTACCAATATCCCATCAAGGGAGTGGGAGAATCAAAATACAAACTAAATTCAGGGAATTCATTGAAGATGAAGGACGTACTATATGTACCAGGTTTGACTAAGAACCTACTCTCCATTTCAGCTTTAGAAAAGAAAGGCTTCAGAGTTGCCTTTATAGATGGAGAAGTTATTATGTGGGCTAAAGGAGAAACCTTAAATGAAGCAATCATCATTGGAAGTGAAGAAAATGGCTTGTATAAACTAAAGGGTCACTCAGAGGCTGCCATGAGCCACACCATTAAAAACTCATGTGAAATTTGGCATAGAATATTAGCTCACATCAACTACAAGGTGCTACCATACATATGAAAAGTAGTCATAGGTTTACCAAAACTCAAGGTTGACCATGAAGGCATATGGAATGGATGTGCACAAGGGAAGAGCATCAAGAACCCTTTTCCGAAGAGAGACAACAAAGCAGAAGGAGTCCTAGATCTCATTCATTCAGATGTATGTGGCCCAATGCCATCATCCTCCATTAGTGGGTATGTATATTATGTATCATTTATTGATGATTATTCTCGTAAGACCTCGGTATATTTTTTGAAATCTAAAGATGAAGTGTTCAGCAAGTTCAAGGAATTCAAAGCCTTGATAGAGAATCTTTATGAAAGAAAGATTAAGATACTTAGGTCAGATAATGGAGGAGAATATATCTCAAAAGAGTTTGTGAACTTCTGCAAAGATGTTGGGATCAAGAGGGAACTCACTACTCCTTATAGTCCCCAAGAAAACGATGTAGTTGAACGAAAGAACAGAATGATAATGGAAGTTGTGAAAACTATGATCCGTGATCAAGATCTTCCTATGTTCTTATGGGTAGAAGTAGAAATGGAAGTTGTTTATGTGCAGAACCAATTGTCCAATAGTGCACTTGGGCTCAAGACTCTGGAAGAGATGTTCACCAGAAAGAATCCAGCGGTAAGCCATCTTAAAATATTTGGCTTTCCAGTATTTATTCATATACCGAAAGAGAAGAGAAACAAGCTGGAACCTTCAGGAAAGAAGGGAATATTTGTGGGATATTGTGAGGTCTCCAAGGCCTTCAAAATCTATATACCAGATCACCATCACATTGAGATCATCAAGGATGTGACCTTTGATGAAGATGCAACACTCAAGAAATCAAGATGATGCCATCTTGAAGAATTATATGAAGAGGAACCCGTAATCCCCAGAACTGCAGTGAGGGAGGTTCCCAGAGTCATAGAACCAGTGAGGGAGGTTCCCAGAGCCGTAGAACCAGTGAGGGAAGACATAACTTCCCCTGATGAGGAAATTATCGAAGACCATGATATATTAGAAGTTCAAGAACCTCCTCAGATGATGATCCTCGATAAAAGAAAGCCATCTTGGGCTAGAGAACTTATTCAATATGGAGAGAAGTATGGTGTTCCCGAAGAAACTACGAGATAGGTGAAAAGACCAAATCCATTCTCCAGTTATACGGCTTTGATGTGTGATCTTCTAGAGGAGGAACCTACCTACTTCAAAGAGTCCATTCAGAGGAAAGAATGGGCAGATGCCATGACAAAGGAATACCAATTCATAATAAAGAATGAAGTATGGTAAATAGTTCCCAGACCAAAGAGTAAAGATGTGGTATCCTTCAAATGGCTCTTCAAAATAAAACATGTTGTTGATGGAAGTATTGAGAAGTATAAAGAAAGAATTTTCGCTTGTGGATTTTCTCAAAAGGAAGGCATTGACTATGAAGAGAGATTCTCTCCTGTAGCCAGATACACTTCGATCAGAACCATCAAAGCTATTTCATCTAAGATGAAGTGTAAGTTACACCAGATGGATGTGAAGACAACTTTCCTAAATGGTGTCATCAAAGAAGAAGTGTATATAGAGTAACCTCAAGGATTTGAAGTTGAAAACAGGAAGTCTCATGTCTGGAAATTGAAGAAAGCCTTATACGGATTGAAGCAATCTCCTAGAGCTTGGTATGGCCAGATAGATAGTTTCCTGACGAGCTTGGGATTTACCAAGAGTAAAGCAGATTCTAACCTCTACTTCAAGGTTATGAACGATGATCCAGTAATATTACTGCTATATGTGGATGACTTATACTTAACCAGAGAAGAAAAGTTCATCATTGAATGTAAGAAGAGACTTTCCTCAGAATTTGAAATGAAAGACCTTGGCCTAATGCATTATTTCTTAGGTCTTGAGGTATGGTAGAGTCTAGAGAGGATCTTCCTTAACCAAGGGAAGTATGCAGTCGAAATATTGAAGAGATTCAACATGTTGTAATGCAAGTCCATGACTACACCCATGGAAGTGAAGTTGAAGTTGTTGGTCGACACTTCGTTAGAATTGATTGATGCCACGTTGTATAGACAAATTATTGGATCGTTGATGTACCTGATGACACCAAACCAGACATTTGTTTTTCCGTGAACACCTTGAGTCAGTTTCTGGTAGAACCCAGAAATTTTCACCTAGTGGCTGTAAAACATGTGATGAGGTACCTTAAGGGTACAATAGATTGTGGTCTCAGCTATGATGGAGATCATAATTTCACATTGAGTGGATACACTGATTCAGATTAGGCTAGAAGTGTTCCTGATAGGAAGAAAACTTCAGGATGTTGTTTTAGTTTGGGATTAGCCATGATCGCATGGTAGAGTGGGAAGCAATCCAGAATTGCTCCTAGCACAGCGAAAGAAGAATACATTGTTGCATGTTCTGCTAGCTGCGAAGCTATATGGCTTTGAAAGTTGTTGACCGACCTATTTGACCTAGAGATGGAAGCAACCATGATCCTATGTGACAACCAGAGCTTCATAAAGATGATAGAGAATATTGTATTCCATGATAGGTCGAAGCACATAGAGATCCGATATCATTACATCTGTGGCATGGTGCAGAGAGGAGCCTTAAAGCTCTAGTACCTTAGCATAGATGAAAAAGTTGTTGATGTGTTGACCAAGCCTCTATATCTTATAAAGTTTGAGCACTTTCGAGATAAGCTTGGTATAGTCCAAAGGACCTTCCTCAAAAGGGGGAGTAGTTGTTGTGATAAGGCATCTCTTTCTTCCAGCTTTATTACTGTGACGTAAAGCAAGACGATGTGATGAGACTAGAACTGTGCTTCCGGCTTGACAACTGCGACATAAAGCCAGTCTAGTATCCTACTTCCATCTTGATTGTTGTGACGTAAAGCAGGACGAGTATCTTGCTTCCATCTTTATTGTTGCGATGCAAAGCAAGACGATGAGATGAGACTAGTATTGTGCTTCCTGCTTGATAGTTGTGACATAAAGCCAGTCTAGTATCTTGCTTCCAACCTGATGGTTGTGACGTAAAGTAAGACGATGTGACGAGACTAGTATTGTGCTTCTGGTTTGACAATTGTGACATAAATCCAATCTAGTATCTTGCTTCCAGCTTAAGTGTTGTGACATAAAGAAATACATTGAGATGAGACTAGTACTGTGCTTCTATCTTGATAGCTGTGACGTAAATCTAGCCTAGTATCTTGCTTCCAGCTTGAGTGTTGTGACGTAAAGCAAGACGTTGAGATGAGACTAGTATTGTGCTTCCAGCTTGAGACGTTGTGATGTAAAGCCACTCTAGTATCTTGCTTCCATCTTGATTGTTGTGACATAAAGAAAGATGAGTACTGATCTTCCATCTTAACAGTTGTGACATAAAGCCAATCCTTTATTATGATGAGCTAGCCAAGTGTTGTGATGATGATGATGTATCATTTTTATACTAATACATATTGATGCAAATGATGATTGCATTCCTTTGAGAATGACGATGTTGCCGATGAACAAAAATTCCGATGATTTATAGATACGCCAGTCAGTGTTCCAAGATGATATTGATGATGTTGTCCTCTCACCCACTTGATGTTGTTGATGATGTTTTCCTCTCTCTCTTGCATGATGTTGTTGAAGAATACCCTTCTTGTTAAGGGGGAGTGTTGAAATAATGTAACTGCAAAGTGTATTCTTATTATTATTTGATATAATTATTCATTGGATCAATCCCGATTGTGGATTGATGATGTCGGCTATTGTAAAATGACCAAATCCCATTTTTTGGATTGGTCATAATGTAATTGTAATAGAAAAAAGAAGAAGTTGGCCCCAAAATATATTTAAGAGGCCCCGACATATAATAAAGGTGGTTATAACCACCCAGTTTGAGAAGTCATCCCTGCTAGTGAAGAGACACTTCACACGTGCCAGATTTGTATAAATAAGGAGGCTAGCACCTCACTTAGACACACACCTCACTTGCTCATTAAGAGACAAGTTTCAGAATTGTAGTTGGAGAAGAGAGAGAGAGAGTGGCACATATTTGGGAGAGGATCTTTTGTATTTTCTTGATTTATCTCTTGGCAATGTATTGGCTATCTATAATAAGGAATTTTTGTTGGGTTTTGCTCCCCTAGAGGGTTTCCCGGGATAAATGTTGTGTCTCTTGTGATTGTGTATTTCTCAGTGATCTTGTGTTATGCTACTGTTATCTATTGAAATGAAAAGAACTATAATAATGGTTTAAACATTAACACCTGGCATCCAAATAATAGAGATCATGGTAAGGATAAGTTATTTCCAAACCCAACTTTTCCATCACTACTTTAGGCATAAGGTTATGGGATGCTCCATATTCTAGCATGAAATTTTGTAGTATCTTCCAACCTCTTTTCATGGATGTTTAAGGTCACGTAGAAAGGTGGAACAAACTCTTCCTTTTCATCTATTTGAGGACCAAAAACTATAGTGAGAGACTCATCTTGCAAATTCACATTGTCATGAGGACTTGCTAGGGTTTTTCCGTGTATGACTTTTTCAATATGCTTATGGTATGATGGATATTTAGGTAGCTCTACTAGTTGGACAATGATATTTATTTTAGAAATTTATTTCTCAATGTTGAAGGCTATAATTGATTCCTCACATTCCATTACTTCTTTTTTTGTTTTCTTTGAAGATTCACTATCTTCTTTAGTCTTCGAAATATTTTTTAGTTCTTTGACTTTATCCATATAAAGACTAGGGATATAATTTTTAAGTTGGGGTTGGTTTTCCTAGTTGGATGCTTTATGTCTAGGTCTGATATTAGACTTACTATGCATCTCATCCTGTAGTGCATTAATACACATATTTTACTAAACATAGGAAAAGACTTGTTTTTTATATTCACCCTTGGGGGTTTTCTTCCTGGTGTTGAGGGAGTCTTCATAATCATCTTGAGTTAGATGTATGAAATTTATTTCCTCTTGCAACAAGTGTATTTCTTCTAGGTTTTCATCATATCTTTCATCTGTTTCTTCCTCGACCAGGTTATTTTGATCATCAGTTCTTACAAGGGGTTGAATGAGTTATTCATCATTTATTCTTTCTCTCCTCCTGATTTGAGGATTAAAAGGCCTTCTAAATTGTTTAGGGTTCCTCACCCCTCCTTCTTGAGGAACTTTGTTGGAATTACTATTCTCCATATCAAATATAGACATAGTATTTGTCAAAGTTTTGATTAGTCTAGACATTTCATCTATTCAGGCTTCGTAGGAATATTTGACTGGATCAGAAGGACCAAAATCTTCTTTAACTTTCTTTTTTTCTGCTTGATCATATTTTTTCTTCATTTTTTCCGATGCAATCATATTTCCTTCAATGTCTCTTGAATCATCTTGAATTATCAACATACTAAGAGCTCTCCTTTCTCTTAATACCATGGAAAATTCTACATCAAAATCCCTAGCATATGTGAGCTTTGTTGCTTACTACAAAGGCTTTATGTCTCTAGGAATATTTTTGTAAATCTTGTTAAACCTTCTTCAAGTCAATAACAAACCTGTTTTCTTTCTTCTTGAGGGAGCCAAAATCAATCAGGTAAAATAGGTTATCCCTCTTACCCCCCCCCCCACTACTTCATAAATGCATACTCAAGAACCTGCCAACTATTAGTCGTAAGGTATACACCTGAATGCTAAGGGAAGAGCTAGGACACCTCAGTTATTGGGATGATTGGTTTTTATAAGTATGGTTTATCTTTTTTGATGGTCAGTTGATGGATGAGCTTCAAGGGTATGCATCTAGTTGGATTGTTCCACAATATTCACTACAATGTTTACCTTAGCTAGGGGCATGCATTCTGGTGTAGGAGATAAAATATATAAAAGTAGAATAGAAAAACACTAACAAGAATACAATTTTTCACTTGCAGCTAGAAATTTTAGATCTAACACATTGCATTAAACCTAAAACAATACTTGGAGTACATTTTCCAATAGGTTGTAAGCACATTAGCTAAAAGAGAAAGAATATTTTTTTTGCAAAACATTCAACATGCATCCAAATAAGAAGAAAAGACAAGCAAGATTGAGAAAGACAGTTTGTTCACTAGAAATTATATTCGTTGGGTAGAAAACTTTGCAGATCTTACACTTCATAAGTCGAGTCTATATCATGGTAGCTTGATACACCCAAAAATTTCAACCCCTTTACATTCCCATATTTTAATTTTTATCCACCAAAAGTATTTGAATGCCTATCTCAGGTGGGGTGGGGGGAATATATGAGAAATATTATTAAGTTTTCTCATATATTCCCCCCACCCCCACCCTCATAGATCCTAAATTCTAGGGTTAATCTGTTCATTATAGTCAGATCTACAGATATTAAAATTCACCATTCAGTTATGTTTACTTTTCAATATCACTTCTTTACATTGAGTGAAGTAAATTTTAGATGCTAATTTGTAGGGATAACTCTTCTTTTCTAGGCCCACAACCTCAACCTAAAAGAACATTGTTTTTATCAAAAAGACAGTATATTAGAACTGGTTGTATTATCTCAAACTAAAGAAAAATATTCTCTAACTGAAACTAGAGCCATTGTTCATAACTAAAGTGTAGGAGTTGCACAACGAAAAATCTTCAAAGGATGGAACTTGTTGTTGACCTCACATGGATCCACACGTATTCCACTAACTGGAGAAAGGCCTTCAACATTGGAGAAAAACTTGCACAGGATTCATATTTTCTTACTTGTTGACAACAAAAAACTTAGATGATTTCCTTTAGGAACATGCGGGTCTTTTGATGTTTTTTCTGCAACTTTTTGTACTTTCTCTGTAACTTTGAATGTTGCATCTCAAGTGTTTGATTTTTTTGCTACATCTCTTATACTATCATTTTGTTATTTGAGGGTTTCCACCTGCTGCTTATTGTCCTCCATTTATTTGTTACCTTTATCTCGAGGCTTGATCTTTGTTTCCACTTTGTTCTCAGTTTCAATTTCATGCTCTTCCTCAACACCATGCCTATTGCAATCAATGGAGAGCTTAGGTTTCCTAGGTATCATCTCATACCTTGGATTCTTCTCAGGTTTGTCTCTAATGATGTCTTTGATAGGCTCATGTACCCTCAGCATTTCCCCGCTACCTTTGGTTTGGTATCCTCTAAATCTTTCTCTGGGGCATGCTCTATTTTTGGAACTATGGTGTACTCTTTTTCCAAATTAGAAGGATTAATACATGAGCCCTATCTCTTGTTTCTTTTGTTTTTGGTATTGCCTATTGGAATTTCCTTCAAAGTATGGATGGTCATTTATTCCATGTTGATAAACCGATAGGGATTCTCTCCAATGTCTTGATCTTCTATTACAATCATCTTATGCTCCTTCAGGGATAGATTGAACAAGGATTTGGCGTTTAGCCTCAGCTATTTGTTCAACCTGGTCTTCCGATTTGGTTTAATTGGCATCCCTGGGACCTGTTTCCCATTTTTATTTCTTCCCTATTTTTCCTCAGGAGGCTCTCCAATCTATGTGTCAGATGGCACAAATTCAACTATATCTTATTTAGGACTAACTTGCTTATTCTTCTGTTGTTTTCTTGGTTTCAGTTTAGGATCTTTTTCTACCTGCATATTAGTGGGCACAGGTTTGACCTCAAGTTTCTCAAGAGATGGTTGAACTACTGGACAAACATTTTTTTTACTCTTTCTGACATATACTTTATCACATTATTTGTCCCTCTATTTTACTGTGGATGACCTCAGTTGCCTCTAAGGTATTTCATATTTTTCTGGGTTGATGGATCTTCCTTTGAGAAATATAGCCCTTCTTTTTGTAGGTAGGGTTTGTTCTTTATAATGTTGGATGGTTTTTTATTAACTTCCAGGCTCTGTTGAAACCTTAGCTGCCAGAGGACCTTCAATTTATTGTTTTGATGGTTGTTGAGTGTTTAGATCTTCATCCTATAACACTAGATATACTAAAATTTGCACCCAAGATATTTTCATTTAACTAAGAACATATAGAAATAGTATTTTTTAAAATCCCTGATGGTGTAGGCTCCTATGAGCGCTTTGTGGATAGTTCTGGACTCATTTGACCATCTTGGTTAGGATTTTCAGATGGTAGAATGGGATATTAATCTCCTTATCACCATTTAAATGCATGAGAAATTTGATATGATAACAATGGATAACCTAAAACCTACCTTCTCCAGTGATGTACCTCTATATTTCCAACAAAATTCCTCTCCATTCCTCTCTTAGCCATTGGATCGGGATGCCTTGGCTCCATTCTGGACTTTGATGCTCTACTACCAATAATTGGTTGCACATCTCAACTGGTAACTTCCTTTTCTTGAACCACCTCTCACCCCTAATAGGGAGAGAACATGCTACTATAATAGAATTATCTGTTACGTGGATGATGACATCCGCAACTTTTATCTGGAATCCATCAAAGCTCTATGAAAAAATCAAAGTGATCTATGCATAGTGTCCATTGAAAGTACAGATGAAATCGTACCACTCGCCCCTGAGGAATATGTCCTTGATCTTTGGTATGGCTTCAAATAACTCAATCCCTATTGTATATTCCCTTTAAAGTTTCCAGTGATATTGTGGTGGTATCATCATGCCCTAACTTCCCTCTATTGATAATGGTGTCCGAGCCTATGCATCACTTAGGGTTCTCTTAATACCTGCACTAAAAACTGAACAGGGAACCAACTTGAAAGATTTAGAGGGTAGTAAGAACAAATGAGAAGAATTTTGGTATCAATGGGATTTATTCAAACTTGAAAATATATTTAAACCATGAAAACTCATTAAAACATGGGTTATTTGTTGATTGCAAGAATGTTGGCATTCTTACAATCAACACTTTTACACATGTATGCCTAGGTTAACTCTCTTGTGATCCATCAATGATATAAACCATGGTGATAAGACTTGTCCAAACTCAAATCAAGACCTAGATCCACCTTATAAAAGGAAAAACAACTAACACTAAGCAAAAAGGGTATGACATAAAACAAAATGACTTAACACACAATGAAGAAGAAATACTAACTAAGACCTAGGTTGATTGATGAATAGGCCAGTTTGATGAGTAGAAGGAAGAGGTGCAAGCCATGGAGCTAATGCCAATTATCAATAAAGGTTGTAGGGAGTTCTTTGAACCATTTACAAACATCTCCCTATAGGGCTTGAGGAAATAACCTCATGAATAAAATGTCATTCTTCACGAACAAGTTGTTAATGAAATACTAGAAGGTTGCTAGGTGATCTTTAGTACATAGGGTTGGTTCACCATTGTAATCGGGTAAAAAATTAAATTTATTTTTAGGGAGGTTGTGAACACCCGAAGGAAGAATTTATGGGCCAAATATGGCCATGACCCAAGGGTTTGAAGGTGGTGGGGGAGGTTGATTTCCCTCTCTTCCTCCTCCTAAATTGACCACAAGATTTTGCAAGATGTGATTATGGGCTTCAACAAATAGAGGGTTAACGAGCTCTTTGAGAAATGGCTTAAAGGAAGAGCTTGCTTCTTGATAGAATCCTATGGATTTTTATGTATATCTATTAAGGGTTCGGGAGGTAGCTTGGAAACACAAGTAGAATCAATGGGTATATCAATTAATTGAAGAGATTCTCTATCTACACGAACATCAAAAGGAGTAGTTTCCAAATTAGGGTTACTTGAAGACAAAGATATTTTACATTCTCATATATTTCTTCGGGTCACAAGCTTCTCTGGATCTGAGTGTAATAGATTATGCTCGATATCTGGGTTTCTTCTGGTATTTCTTCTACTAGACACCATATCTTTGCTCGATCGAGTCTTTACGTGAAATAATCAATAGCCAGGTCCCTAAAACTCGTTCACCCTCGAGTATCAGATCTTGCAATGTCGTAACCCCAGGGAAATATATCTTCAAATTTTGTTCCTCAACAATGACTCCATTTTTGTATGTTGTCCCTCGAGATGTTCTAGGCTATGAGTGGAATGATGTCGAGGAATCCTAGGAGCTAAGACCTAGAATGTGCCTTAAAGATATGCTTATAGAAGAAGAAATTGTGAAAAAATGTGGGGTAATTTTTTGTCTCTCTCTTATAGAACTCTCAACCCTCAAACAATCCCATACTAGATATCAAAACATTCATCCTGAAGAGGCATTTTTCCATTATTTCTTCATGAAATTAGATTTTAAGAGTGGTGAGTGATGGATTCAGAATAAATGCACGATAAATATGTGAGGAAGCTTTAAGGTGAATCTCATAGTTTATGGAAAGAACAATGTGTTGAGAAATTAAGAATTCAATAGTTCCAACAACTATATCATATCATTAAATCATGCATCAAACAGTAAGTATTTACATAAATTTAAATCCATGGAGGTACCCTCTACATATCATTATAAACTTGAAAAAAATGATAAGATGTGGTCATACATTCAGAGTAAATCACTTCAGTATCATAAGCTATACAACACGTACTTACACTATTCATGTCATAAAACTTGTTTCTCAAGATTTTATTAATGGAGATCATATACAAGAAGACAAAGAAATGGGACGCTGACTTTACAAGAACACATGCACAAAGAGAAGCAAAGATTAAAGCATAACACAAGGGATGAATCTCTTAAATACTACAACCTTAAAATCTGTCTATGTCTGAGAGGATATTGGTCAAACAACTTTGGTTATAAGAAACTTTTAAATTCCCCAAAGTGTATACTCTTACAAAATGAACGCTCCTTCTCTTTTATCCTCTTTTTTCTTCAAAACTACTTTTTGATACTGCTTGTTTCCCCCTTATTTTATAATACCACTATATTCATTGTCTCAAAAAAATGCTTACACCTGGAAAACATTAGGACAAAAAATATTCCTTAACAACTTACTTTACTGGGCACGTCAAGCACTACTTGACTTACCTTGTTTTCTTGTAGGAATCTTGAGAAAATGACAGAGGTACTACCACAACCTTCTTATTGGGTAATGATTATTATTCATATTTCATATCATTTCATCAAGATTGTTGATTTTTGTACATTTCATATGATGGTTGAGGTATATTCTTAAAGACTCCTTTCAATTGGTGTAATATCTCGAATTCCCTTGCGAGAAATTCCATAATATCATGTCCCAACAAGACCTCGATTAACTTCTCAAATAGTTTATCATTATTTATTCTATATTCTATCAATTCTTCTTACATTTGTTGAGAGTGAATATCACCATTTCCCTCCCATGGGGGAGTTAATCCCATAGCAATGAGACCCTTGAATATTGTCTTGAACAAGGATACATCATCCTCCATTTCCTTCATCCTACTATCATCATTCTGCACCTGCCTCCTCTTGGTGAGAACTTTCTTAGCATTGATGATGATACTAGTCCTTTCTTTAACATCCAGATCTCAAAGATACTATTTGGATCTCCCATTTAGGAATTTTATGATCTCATCGGCGAGGTCATACTTATTTTCGAGTTCATTATTTACCTAAACTATGTCGTTATTGGCTAACTTAATCAACTCCATCGCATCTCCTACTAGAGAGAAGTGTGTCTAATCATTTTTTATTGGTTTGGATATTTGATCCCAGATTACATTTTTAGTTGCCTTCAATGTTGGCTTCCCTGTATCTCTGCTCTGTAATATTTCTATTTCTTTTAGATCTTCATATTTATCTATATTCAGCTTAGACATTAATACTTCTATATTTTTAACATGTTCCTCTAATTATATAATCTTATAATTTTCATTTCTCAATTGAGTGTCTAGAGAACCTAACTCTCTTTATTTAACACTAAGATCATACATTACTTTATCCAAACCCTTTGTTGGGTCTATGATTTTAGTTGCTTCTCTCATGTCCTCTGGCACTTTGGTTGAGTAACCTTGTTGATTATTTAGCAATTCATTTTTTGTTTCTAATATTTCAACTTCCCTTCGCAAATGCATATCCTCCTCATATTTTTCCTTCAATTGAAGTAACAATTGTTCCTTTTCTTCGAAACTAGCTTGTAAGTCTGGTGTTTGATCATGTTGATCTTCAAGCATGTTCAACCTCTTTTTCAGTGCTTTGATATCTGTGTCTTTTTGTTTTATCAAATCTTCAAACACTTTTGGATCTTTAGGATTTGTGCCCAAGGATATTATCTTCCTTTCCAAATTGGCCACCCTATTTTTTTTATCTTTAGTACCTATACTTTCTTTCCTTAGATGCTTGTATATTTTGAGTGCAATTTCCTTTATTTCTTTCTCACTTGCTGAAGATTGAAACACTCCTTGGTATAGCATTTCTCTCACTTGTTGATGAAAATAAACCAAGTTACGATATTTCATACCCTTTGTATTAAAATTGATCTGAATCATTTTGTAATCTGTTGGAGAGAGTGGATTTTGTACCTTTTCCTCTAACAAAGCCAGATTCAAGGTGACTGATGATCTATTGTTGTCAACAACCTTGTTGATGTATCTTCTTCTCCTCCTGTCTAGGAATACAATTCTCTTTGGGAGTCTTTGTTGTATGTCTTCATATCCTTGTAGTGGGAGAAAATAGTGGGTAGCCTCTCTGATATTCCCTCGCTGGTTGTTTCTTATTGGAGTGATCCTACTGACAACAGGGCTGATGTAAAATACTCAACAATAATGGGTTGACCCTCAGGTTATAACTCTCCTTGCATTTCCTGTAATATTCCTTTCTATTTACTTAGGAACATTGTGAATATTTCTTCCTCTTTTGCTTCTTGGTCCTATAGGTCGACTCCTTTGAGATTCTTACTCTGATGTTGATCTATTGTTGATTTTGATTGAAGGTCTAATACTAGACGTTTCAAGGCTTTGATAACTAGAACTGTATTGGATTGGGATAGCAAGACCAATGAGTCAAGGGCCTCTTTCTCTAATATTTCTATGACCTCTTTATAGGATTCTATATTTTTTATTTTTTCTATATCTCCACTTGACTCATTCTTATAAGTGGATCTTCTAGTAGAAATCAGTCCATTTGGTTCATATACCCACTCGTCTTATTTTTAAAAATCAAATAGACTCAACAATTCTTCATCCTTAGAAAAAGATATCCTTTTTTGTACCAAGAAGGGGCCAAATTCTTATGCTAATGTAAAAGTAATTTCTTTCCTATGTTGGTCGAATAAGAAATGATCAGCTAGAAACCTCTATCTAATATATTCTAGAGTCGTTATGCCAGGTGTGAGGAAAGATGGAATTTTCAAAGGTTCTTATGAGAAACCATAAACTCTTATGAGAATATAATTTTCGGATAGGTACCAATCTTCGGTCTTGGTATCTTTACTCAATTGTAGTATATGATTCATTTCTTTAAAAAATATTGGAAGAGGAGAACCATGAATGAGGGTATATATGGCCTTCATGCAATGATTGACATAATGAATAAAACCTTGATTTTTCTCCTAATTTTTCACGCTCTAAGGCCAATCAACTATTGACTTAAGATTTCCCTCTTCATCTGTGAATTCTATTCCCCAACCCTTGAAATAAGAATGATTCTGAGACAATATTAGTGTTGGCCCTTGGTTATGGAAGGAAGCGAAGAACAAGGAAGAAAAGGTGAAAAGCGAACTTCACGGAAGACACAGTGACTATCACTGGGTTGAAGTGAGAAAAAGAGAAGAAAAGATGGAGTGAAGTACAAAAATGCAATCCATTGGACAAGGAGATCAAGGATGATAGATCAGCAAGGAAGATGGATCGAGGACAACTCAGCAAGTGGAAAAATCAACCATTGGATTCTTTGGAGCACCACGCGAGAAGGAAGGAAAGACAGGCTGGCGAAGCCTAGAAAAAGCGGGTCAAGTTGACCTAAGGTTTTAGACACCTAGGGTTTTGGTATCTAGGGTTTTGTCACCTAGGTTTAGGCCTAGGGATGTCGGTGAATGATTGTAATGTATAAATATAGGTCTAAAGGGCCTAGGTTGGGTTGGGTGTTTTGGGTTGGTACAATATTGTTGATTTAGATCTATTGTTGTGGTGAGATATTATTGTATTGAGAGAGAGAAGTTCTAAGTGAGAGATCCTTCTAGTATTGTAAAATCTTCAACTATGTGTGAAGGTCAAGTCCTACAGCTGGGTGCACAGGAAGGGGAGAGAAAGAGAGAGAAGAAAGAAGATTTTCTAGTTGAGAGTGCAAAAAAGAATTGTATTCTTTACCTTAATAAATCATAATCATAGTTTTGTGGACGTATCCCTAGAGAGAGGGTGAACCACGTACATATTTTTTTGTGTGTGTGATTGATGTTTGGATCTCTGTCACTATTATAATGTTATCTGCATTGTTGTAATTAGATCAGATCTATAACTGTGCACGGTAGATCCATCTTGGTGAGGGATATATGAATGTTTCCTTGTTGTTGTATTAAATCCACTTGATATTCCCCTCGTTGTAGACATCTTTGTCCTGCAACCCCCTCATAGTTGCTTCGGGTGAGACTGCATCTGCTTCGCAGGTGTTTCCAAAAGGGCTAGTAGCTAGGGCTTGTTGGTGCAATCTTGGAGTCAACCTTGGGTTTTCCCCTGTGCCAACAAATGGTTTCGTTTCCAGGACAGGAATTTTCGTAAAGGAATGTCAAGTTGGTTCCCATCAAAGACAGAGATTCAGAAGTGGATAGAGGATCAAGAGAAGGACTTTGTTGAAGCCCAGAACAAGAACCCTAAGTTTAGTATAGAGGATTCATTGGAGAAATATATCATTACCAATATACACGATATCTTCTTTGGAGGAATCCACCAGGAACTGTATGAGTAGCTAGATAGACTAGCAGATACCCAGTTCAAGAGTTGATCTAGACCTCTTGTGGTTTGGATGTAGGAGTTGATCAAGAAGGTCAAAAGAGTTTATAACGCTATATCACAAGTAGTAGATCAATGGTTCCATAGTACCATTGGAGGGTACATCACAGAGTTTGTTGTTGACAGAGTAGAGTCATACAACCAAGATGAAAGATACTTTTTCAAAGGACCCAGAGGAATTTTTTTGCACTTTCTGAAGCTAAGAATCAAGATGTTGTTACATGAAAAGAATTTCTTGAATATATAGTAGATCAATTGGATTTGAAAATACTAATGTTCTGGAATTCAGACAACGACAGCGACACAGAAGCTGTACATATGCGCAGTGGGAGAGTATTCATAGGGGTTCACCTTGAGAACCTGTTTAAACAAAAATATGGGGAAGAGGGTTTCTACAGTGGAGAAGAGGTAGATCTGACAGGAAGAGAACATTCATAACCCACTAGGATAGAGGAAGGAGAACCCGAAGAACCTCTCCAGGGCGAGCCTGAAACTTCAGGAAATGCACAAACTGTTGAAGTAAGTACTCTTAATCCTCCTACTATTTCAGCAACACTAGGTAATCAAAATAATCAGAATCACCAGATTCCTCAGAGTACTGTTACTAGTAGCTCAGCATCTACTCAGACAGGAAACCTAGGTAGATCTATGGAATATGATATGAGGCTCCCTATATTTAGGGGAGATGGATTTGAAGATCCTGATCAGCATTGGTTTCTGTGCGAAGCCGTATGGAATATTAAAAATGTCACCAATGAAGCTATTAAAAGGACCGAGTTCATCACTACCCTAAGAGATCGTGCATTGAGCTGGTACATGAAGATTTTCCAAGAACTTGCACAACCAAAGACACTAAATCAGATCAAGAATGTGTTGATTGTAGAGTTCAAGAAACCTAAGTCAAAGTCTCAATGTATTACAAAACTGAAGGAGATCAAGAAGAAAGTAGTCGATCTTGTTTGGGAGTTTGATCAAAGGTTCAAGGCCTTAATAGGCTGATTAAATTTTCATATCCCAGATCAACTGAATAAAGAATGGCTCATCACTGCCCTTTTACCACACATCAGAGTTCCCCTGATGCAACAGAAGATTTCTTCGCAGGAAGAAGCATTGGAGATTGCTATGAAGCTTGAATCAACCCCTATTGGAGAATGCAACTCAGGTATTAGCCAGATCTTGAGTTAGTTGAATAGTTTGTCTCTACAGGTCAAGGATGTGAAGAAGGATAAGGGGAAGGAAAAAAGAGAAGATATTTAGTGTGTAAAATGTAGATCAGAAGGTCGTGATAGGAACATTGTCCTTTATTCCATGACTATTTGGCCTTAGGAGCACCAATCCCCTTGAAGCAAGTCAACCTGCCCTGGTGTGAAGTATGCAGAAATAGGCATCACACAGGTGAGTGTTATTACATGAAGAAGTATGTTCAGACTCCCACAAATTTATATTTCACATTTTGTAAGTCTATGGGGAACAACGATAGGGATTGTAGGTCATATGACCTTATTCATGAAATATCGAGGGACATATACAAGATCCCAGGCGAAGTACAACAAGAAGGAAACACTCTGCAGTATAACTCCCTAGGAAGAGGAAATTTCAATCCTCACGGTGGATACAGAGGACAAGGACGAGGAGGAGGAACGGGCCAAGGCCGAGGATAGATCATCTGTTACAACTGCGCAGAACCAGGAAAATTGGCAAGGGATTGCCAGAATTCTTGCACTACATGCAGCTATTGCAGATCGTTCAACCATGATATAGAAAATTGCCCTGTGTTGCTAGATAAGTTGTAGAAAAGACGAGGACCTTAGCAGAATCCACAAGTGAAATTGATATATGTTGAGCCTCGCAGGGAAGGCCCTAAATTCGTTTTTATCACTCGAGGAGGTGCTGCTACAGGAGAGGATAGAATGACTCAAGGAAAGATTGCAGAAGACTCAGGTATCAAGAAGGCTACAGAGAAGACCTAAACTTTCTATGCAAAGAAAGAAAGACAAATATTTGAGGAAGCAAGACAAGAGTTTAAAGCAAATCAAGGTTCCTCATAAAAAATATAGCCAAAAATAAAAGAATATGGAATTCCTCAGGCATTTGATCAATCTGCTTCGCCACAAGAGGGAAAAGAGGTAAGAAAGCTCATGGAATTTTTATGCACCCGTGTTAAGTTGATTCAGGATAAAGGCATTGTACAAGAGCTACATAACTGAATCAGAGAGTATGAAATAGGAAAGATAGACCCCTTACTGAATAGGGAAGTACATCAAATCGGAAAAAGGAGAAGGAAAAATAAATAATTACACTTGAATGCTCAAATATGAGAATATGATATAGACTATGTGGTCCTCGACTTAGGGTCAGAGGTCAATGTCATGACGAGGAAAACTTGGGCACTAATGGGGAAAGTGAATTTGATCTACTCCCCTATTAAGCTTAGGATGGCTAACTAGCAAGCTATCAGCGCCTTTGGCAGATTGGAACATGTCCCTGTGGACATAGATGGAGTGAGAACGTTTGTAGATTTTGAGGTAATTGAAATTGTTGATGACAGTTGCCCTTACCCTGCACTGTTAGGAATTGATTGGGCCTTCGATAACTCCATAGTGGTTGATTTGAAGAAAATACATATGACATTTGAAAGAGATGGCCTTCGGGTCATTGTACCCTTAGATCTAGATAAGGGTTCGCGGTATAAAGAGCCCATCAGAGAATAAGACCACGCATACGAATTGGAAAACATATACAAACTGACAACCAGACAACAAGATTACATCAACCCTACAACTGATGGGAATTTGATCTGGCTAAGTGGCAGTGCGTATTCATCAGATTCAGAAGAAGCGTTGGAGAACTGGCAGAACTTGATGTACAAAGTATCTACCAGAAGATGTGCCATATTAACTAGAGAAGTTCGTTGGATCGGAACAACAATAAGTAACTTACCCACATTTGATGGTCTGAACCCTTTAGAAGAATTCCTATCAGATTTTGAAGCAAGTGTACCAACACAAAAAAGGCTATTGGCAATGAATGAGGCCCTGAAATCCACACCAGCAAGATGGTGGGGAACCCACAAAATCAATATTACAGACTAGGTACAATGTCGAACTTTGATGACATCGCGATTCTCAGCACAAGCAGTAAGTTGTGAAGTAAGGTATACTGATCGAAGTTTCCCAGAGGACCATGTGCGAAGCTGTGAAGAGGCATGGAGCAACATTCCCCAAGAACAATGGGTGCACAGATTCATTAACATGCTGGACACAACCCCTATCAATTGGTACCTTCAAGCGGAGTTGTGCCTCATCACTGCAGACTGGGAAGGTATGATTCAGAATTTTGTAACCACCTTTTTATTTGAAAGTGAATATGCTTCAGTAGACCAAGAATTACAGATTGTGAGACAGAAGGTATTCGAAGAGGCACCTAGCCTCCCTATGGAACAAGAAGAGGATGAATGGACTGCGCCTCTCCATAAATTGCAGAGTTGCTACAACATCAATGCCAATGATGATGATCCCAGGAAGGTAAACATCAATGAAACAGAAGGAAAAATAGATGTGGAACGACCGAGAGTTGAGCTACCATATATTGGTTAGCCAATCAAGATTAAAAAAGTTAATATTGGGACAGAGGAGACACCAAAGCTTGCTAATGTCAAATATTACTGGGATGATGCTACCATTGACAAGATTACAGAGTTGTTGCATGAATATCAGGACTTGTTTCCAACCAAGTTCATTTATATGAAAGGTATCAAAGGTCCTATGGGAGAGATGAGGATACCTTTGAAACCAGATGCGAATCTAGTCAAGCAAAGACCCTATAGATTGAACCCAAAATATAAGTAAAAAGTGAAGATTGAGCTCAACAGAATGCTGGAAGTAGGGATTATTGAACATGTTGAAGAATCAGAGTGGATAAGCCCTATGGTGGTAGAAGACAAGAATACAGGCAAGATCAGGATCTGTGTAGATCTCAGAAAGTTGAATGATGCCTATATGCATGACCCCTTCCCTACACCATTCACTGATGAAGTATTAGACAATGCGGGAGGACAATAGGTATATTCTTTTACAGATGGATTTTCAGGATACCATCAAATCCGGATTGCCAAGGAGGATTTCCACAAGACCACATTTTCCACAGAATGGGGATCCTACCAATATACAGTGATTCCATTTAGACTGAAGAATTCCCCAACCATATTTTCCAGGGTGGTGGTCGAAGCGTTCAAAGAGTTTTTGCATAAATTTTTAGAAGCATATTTTGATGACTGGACTGTGTTTAGTTTGTTGAAAAACCATATTGAATGTCTAAGGCTAATGTTGGATAAATGCAGGCAGTGTCAAATTGCTTTAAATCTGAATAAGTGCATCTTCTTCTCACCATTTGGAGTTCTATTAGGTCATATTGTATGCAAGCAAGGATTACTAGTAGATCCCTCTAAAATCGCCATCATAGTTGATTTGTCGCCTCCTACTTCAGTCAAACAGCTGCGCACTGTGCTAGGACATACTGGTTATTACAGGAAATTCGTTAAAGGCTATACTCAGATCACAACACCGATGGAGAAGCTATTGAAGAAAGACTTCCAGTTTAGTTGGACAGACAAATGCCAGCAGAGCTTCGACACACTGAAACAGAAGATGGTGACTGTGCCCATTCTAGTTTTCCCAGATTGGAGTAAAGAATTTCATGTGCATGTCAATGTGTCTTCTATTGCATTAGGAGCAGTATTGGCACAACCTGGAGAAGGAGATATCGACCATCTATTATTTTTTTATAGCAGGAAACTATCTACAACTGAAGTTAATTACACCACTACCAAGAGAGAAGGATTATCCATGGTGTATGCACTGAAGAAATTCTACCACTACTTGTTGGGAGGACACTTTAAAATGTTCACAGATCACTCTGCACTGAAGTACCTAGTCAACAAGCGAGTGTTGGGGGGGTGAATATGCAGATGGTTTTTGTTGTTTCAAGAATATGATTTTGAGATCATAGTTAAGCCAGGAAGAATGAACAAGGGCCATGAACACTTGTCAAGTTTGGAACATGGAGAAGAACCCACTAGTTTGAAGGATACACTATCAGATGCACAAATTCTTGCCATTAGAAATATTGATGACCAATTCACAGACATAGTCCAGTTCCTGTCAACAGGAATGGCACCTATTGAGTATACAATTCCCAAGAAGAAACAACTAGTGGTATGCACTGTAGAATTTTCAATGATAGTTGGTTAGCTATACAATATGGTGTTGATTAAGGTTGGTTGTCATTGATGTCAACCCTTGAAGAAAGACCCATAGCACAAAGTTTTGGGTAATGGACCCAATAGTGTTTGATGTAAATATGACTCATTATTGTTTTTTCATGGTTGATAAGAAGTAAATATG